>PVHY01017466.1:0-12048 GCA_004024945.1 Uropsilus gracilis
CAACGTGAGACTGCGGTTCCACGGGCAAAAATAGCGAGACCTAGTCTCAAAAAAAAAAAAAAAAAAAAAAAAAGTGCAAAGAGACAGGCTGGGTTGAAGATAGTGGCACCTAAATGACAAGATGCAAGGGGTCAAAGGACATGGAATCTGGCCAGCAGGCAGAAAGACAGCAGGACCATTACGCTCCTCCAGGGAAGGCTGGCCTCAGTGGCTGTGCGTGAGGTCTCTCTGAGGTCTCCCACTCAGTTTCATTAACTGTTTCTCTTTTAGAGCCAGCTGGGCGTCAAAGTGAGCGTGGGCCTCTTCAGAAATGCCAACGCGTTGACTGTATGGTCAATAAGAACTCACCTCCGTCCCAGGCAAGAGGATTTGTGGCTTCGGTCAAGGCTGCCCCTGCACAAGGCTGGAGAGGTCTGCAGAGCCTCAGAGCAAGTCTCCCTGAACCTAGATGTGTGGCGCCTGCAGTCCCAGAGGCAGCGGGCACTGTGTTCAGGAAACAGGGAGAACGGGGAGTGTGTTTGCACGCAAGGGTCCACAATTTGGACTGAGTGCCTTTACCTGGCAAAGTGCAGGGTCGTGTGGCTAGAGGGTAAGCGTGTGGATCTGATCCTCACTTCTACCAGACCCAAAGCCCCTCCCCACGTTTCTCTTCTCATGGGACACCCCAAAGTCATGTCCTCCATGCCCCAAAATCTAAGTTCATTCATGTCAAGAAGGTCAAAACAGCCAGACATGGTGGCGCATGCCTGTAAATGACAGGTTATGGAGTCGCGGTGGGGTCTGGAGATCGCAGTTCGATCCTGCCCAGGGTAACACAGCAAGATCTAGTCCCAAAAAATAGCTGGATGTTGTGGCACGCACCTGTAATCCTAGCTACCTGGGAAGTTGAGGCTGGGGATTGCTTGAGTCGGTGGTTCCATGGGCAAAAATAGCAAGACATAGTCTCAAGGAAAAAAAAAAGGTCAAAACACCAGAAAAATAGGATTTGTTCTTCATTTGATCAAGGGCAAGACCCAAAGATTCAAGTAACCTTTACTATTTATGGACCCACAATCTAAAATCTATGGCAAAGATGTTCTTGTTTTGGGGGAGGGGGAGGGTGGTGAGGCACCGGTGAGGTGTGGGCTTCAGACTCTGCCCTGCCAGCCTCACTGTTCAGTCTTCTCCTTCCAGGTCCTTCTGCCCTCCCACCTTTTGTGATGATGTGCTAGGGCCCGGGTGGACCCTCGTCAAGAGAGTGGTAGCCCCTTCGGCTGGGTCAGAGTCTGCATCCCCCATCCTCATCAGTCCCCATCCCCACCCTCACCTTCACTGCACAACCCAAGGCAGCAAGTGTCAACCCATCTCCTATCTCACAGGAAGAGGACATCCCCACCTCAAGGCCAGCTGTCCTTCTAGGAGATGCAGGCTTGAGCTGGCCCATGGAGGAAATCCTACCCAGAGTCAAGGAAGCCCACAGCTTACTGGCTGAGGTTATGGCAGGCATGTGGCCATGCATCTCTGGGCATCAGTTTCCTTCCCTGCACCAATGTTACAGGGTTATAAGAGTGAATATGTGCAAATTGCTGATAATGGTTCATATTAAATAGCCATAATAAATAGTGTGGCAGCTGCCATCACTATGTTTATTATCTCAGCTCCTCAGAAGTGTGCTCAGAGATTTCATCACAAAGTCATCTGAAAAGTGCTCATGGTGAAAAAAAAAAAAAAAAAAAAAAAAAACTTTTTTTTGCAAGTAAACTTGAAAGCTCATGGCAGGATGGATGAGAAAAGCTAAGGTAACACCTCCATGCAATGGTGTGGGATGCAACCAGCTAAAGGCTTGCGAGAGAATATATCCTGGCAAGGTAAAAGGTTTGCAACCTACTATCAGTACTTCACAATCTGACCCTGAGAACAGCATCTGCCCCCCAGATGGTCTGTGGGGTGGAGATGTGTCACCACATGTATGTGCTGGGGAGAACTCTGAACCCAAAATGTAATCTGTCATATCTATAATATGTGTGTATTTGTTTAAAAAAACAGTTCAAGATCCAGGCATGGTTGCATGCAACTGTAATCCAAGCACTAGGAGGCAAATGGTCATGGAATTGCTTGAGTTCACGGGTTCAAGATCACCCCGGGCAACATAGAGAAACCTGGTCTCGAAAAAAGCAGCTGGGCATGGTGGCATGTCCCTGTAATCCCAGCTACCTGGGAGGCTGAGGCTGGGGATCATTGGAGTTCGCGGGATCGGGAATACCCTGGGCAACATAGCGAGACCTAGCCTCAAAAAAATAAATAAATACATAAAAACAAATAAAATTAAAAAACAGTTCAAATACTCTCTACTGAATAAGGGAAACCTTGCTGGAAGAAGTTTCACATTGACGCTTCCTGGGGTATGCCTAGGGATGATGCCTCTACCAATGTCATTAAAAAAATAGGTAAGTAATTTTTAAAAACCACCCAACAAACTACCAGCAGTTAATGCTGAAGGAACGGGAATGATAGGAAATTTAATTTTCTTTAATTTATGCTTTCTGAATTTCATATTACAATAAAACTTGAGGGTGGGCATGGTGGCGCATACCTGTAAGCGGCAGCCTAGGAAGCCGCAGCCAGGGCCAGGGATGGTGGTTGAAGTCCCGCCTGGGGCCCGTAGCAAGACCTGGTTCCAAAAAAATAGCTGGGTGTGGTGGTGTGTGCCTGTAATCCCAGCTACCTGGGAAGCTGAGGCTGGGGACTGCTTGAGTCTGTGGTACCTTCTCAGAGCCCCAGGCTCCATGAGGTGGCCCTAAGTTCTCATTCTAAGCATACAGCACACAGGCAGCTCTCGTGTTCATTGACCAGAGAACAAAGTATGACCAGCAGCTAGTTCTAATGGTTTCCTTGAAGCTCCTAGAAAAGCAACTACTTAAGGCAGGCGGCCTCAGCTTTCAGCTGACCTACGTACGCTCTTCCTAAGAGACTTCTTCAGAAGTTGGTCCTTCCTGCACCAGCTGCTGCAAGCTGTTTTCCCGCCACATGTGGGGTCACTGACAAAGCTTAATTAAAGGAGTCAATCCTAGCTTTCTAACGTCTCCAGAAACAGAAGCCACTTCCACCCACACCCCTCACCTTCCACCATGCCATTCCTTGTAATAGTGACCTCTAGTTTTCTTGGCAAAGACTGAAGTCATGATAAGAAATTCTTTTCTCGGGCAATTCAGGACACACACTTACCACACAGAGAACAGAAACAAGTCTCACACACAATACTGATCCCTCCTACATGCAGTAAACTTGGGTAGTTTCTATTCTATCATTTTTTAAGATTGTTCATAACTCACTAAAATGATTTAATAAGCCACAGTTTTAGACACACTGCTTTACAGTATGTAGGTCTATGATTAGATTTTTCCAACTTCACTTTAAAAGAACAGTTTCTGGAACATAGTAGACGGAACCATATTCAACTGCTGATATTCAAAGCACCAAAACAACATGATAATTGTGTATGAGCCAAACCAGGGGCCCAAATGCCCAATGTGCCTCTTGTAAGCTAATTCTAAATTGGAGTGATTTTTAAAATAAGGCCCATGATGAACATACCTTATTATCGTGCAAAAGACTCCTGAATTGAACAAGTAAGTCTGAGCCACCCCTTAGAAGGGGATGCTAATGGGAACCTTTTGCTTAAAGGGAAATAACAATGACAGCAATATAGTGAGGATTTAATAAGCTTGTACACCCTGAATGGTCTTGGAAACTAGAAAGATAAAAACGTTTGTATTTCTTAAGGAGTAAGTGTGCCAATGTCCTAGCAAACTAAGATGATAAGACAACAGTCACCAATTTAAAGGTTTATTTCACGCTAAACACTAACGCAGACTGGCCGGGCACGGTGGCTCGTGCTTGTAAGCTTCACCCTATGAAGCGGCCGGGGCTAGGGATCGCGGTTCAAGTCCCCCCTGGGGCCCGTAGCAAGACCTAGTTCCAACAAATTAGCTGGGCGTGGTGGCACGTGCCTGTCATCCCAGCTACCTGGGAAGCTGAGGCTGGGGATTGCTTGAGTCTGTGGTACCCTGGGCAATGAGAGCCTGCGGTTCCACAGGCAAAAATAGCAAGACCTAGTCTCAAAAAAAATAAAATAAAATAAAAACTAACGCAGACCCCTTGAGACCGCCACAGCAACACTATTCCTGTGGTCCCATTTTGCAGATGAGCACAAGTGAGAGTTCAGCATTGGAATTCTTGGGCCCGGTCCTACCGCCAGAAACATACACTAAACTCAGAGTTGCAATCTCCCTCCACACCCAGAATACCTCCCTGGTGGTCTGTACCTCCTGGCCTGGGAATGGGCCAACCAGCAGGGTGCACCCTCAGCAGGGAAGGAAGAGACCCTAAGACACAAGGACAGGAAAAGAGAGTGGCCCCTCTGCCAATAACAGGAAATGAGGGAAATCACCTGGTTGCCATGGAAACAGGTGGCATGCTCATCAGTACAGACTCCCCTGGCCTCCCAGCCCCTGCATCTAAAGCCAAGGATTAAGTCTTTAAATTTTCAAGGGGTGGCATAAAATAGCTCCTCTTGACCCTGAGATAAAAGCACTCAGAGTCAGAAGGGAAGGCAAGCCACAAGATAAAGAGATCCGCAAAAGCCAGTGCAGCCAAGGGGAACCCTGAATTTCAAAGGGACATAGTTAATATCCTCAAGCTTTTTGGGGGTCACCCTGGACAACCCTGAGTCACAACATTCCATGCTCATCTGACCTGTGTTAATTCCATTCTATTCACAAATCACAAAGGAAATACAATATAAGTTAAAAATTAAATTTTTTCATTAAAAATTAAACTGTGCTGTCAAGGGAGTCTCCAAACATTTTAATACGTGCTGATATACTACACATTCCTATGTGTATGTATGCATGTACTATGAACTAAATCCAATCTGAACAATTTAATAGCACAATTTTGACAATTCATAATTACACTAACTTTTGCCCAAACTTTAACAATGAATTGATTGGAATATTTGTACAATGTTGTCATTTCCATATCTGTTTACAAGGAGCTTTAATAATATAATGCAGCCTCATTTAACTTAACCAACTACCCTATGCAAGAGGTTCTACTACTAATAATATCTACCTCTAAGATCAGCATGTTGTAGACAGTATATCACCAAGGACCAGAAAGATTAAGGAACCTGCCCAAGAGCACATAGCACATAGTTAAGATGGTGGAGCCACAATTCTAACCAGGCAGTCTGGCTCCAGGTTCGTTCTATGCTCCTTTACCAACCAGGAATCGTATCTCCTATTTCCTAAGGAACAAGGGCTGCATCTAAAATAGTTGAGAAATGTAAAGCAATGGTACTTTGGTTTTTTTTTACTTAAAAGCAAAATAGTTGGAAAATAATGTATTTGCAACACGAAGGAGAGCCAAGGACTAATTTCTTGAATTTCCAAAGAGCTTGTAAAATGGATAACAGACATTTTTTTAAAGAACTGGGAGTTGCTGGGTGGGGGGGAGGAGATGAGGGAGGGGGAGGAGAGACAAAGGGGAAGGGAGGGGGAAAGGAAGGGGGGGAGGAGAAAGGAAGAAATGCAAATCACCCATAACTTGAGGGAAAAGCTCAGCTAACTCAAAATGAAAGATTTAAATAAAAGTAACAAGATACAAGTTTCCCCTCTCAGGCTAGCATGTTTAAAACATAATAATCCTCAAGGCCTGGCACGGTGGCACGTGCCTGTAATCCCAGCTACCTGGGAGGCTGAGGCTAGGGATCACTTGCGTCCGCGGGTTTGGGACTACCCCAGGCAACACAATGAAACCTAGACTAAAAAAACCAATCCTCAATTCCAGGGAGGGCATGGCACTCCAAACCTCTGTGCAGGAACCAACTGGGGCCGTGGAGGATGACTAGCAACAGCTGTCATATGTGCAGATGCATGAATGCTCTAATTGAACAATCAATCCTGAAAGCAGAAATGTATCTACGGACATCCTTGTGAAGGTTACAAGAAATAGGTACCAAAGACATTCTCTGAATCATGACTTGAGAGGGAGACTATAATCAAATAAAGTATGCACCGGTAGGGGAACAGGGAACGGTCAAATAAAGGGCACATACACATATCAGAATATTAGGCATTTACTTAAAAGAATGAGGGAAAGTATAGGTACTGATAAGAAACAATCTCCAAGATAACTAATGAAAAAGGCTCAGCATAAGACAATGTTCATATGACTTTTATGGAATTTTTTATTGGAACCTTTTTCTAATGCATGGATGAAATCCCTGCAACTGGATACACAATTGTTAAGTGTGTTCATTGTTTAGAACACAGTCATCTTTTGCATATACACATACATAGGCTATGTAAAAAGGATCTTTTTTATAACCTTTGTATGTGTATATGCAAAAGGTAGTTGTGTTCTCAACTCCAGGTTACTGCTTTTTTAATATTCACTCGGTTACTCAGAAATCGAGAAATAACACTGGGCTGGGGCCAGCAAAGGCACCCAGAAAAACACCACCCCACTCCTATCCTGGAGAAGGAGATAGTTTGTGACATAATAACGACATTGTGTGCCTGAGTCTCAGAAATGGCCACGGGGTACAGCTTCCCTCTAACAGGAAGAAGGAAAAGTGGAACTGAAAATTATTTGCATGTTGAAGATTAGACCTTCTGTGGGAGCTGACACTACTTCGCTTTCAAAACCCGCCCCCCCTTCCAGCTTCCCATCCTCCCCACCCCCATGCCCCCATTCCCCCACCTCCCAAGGGTTGTCCCATTACCACGACCACCCTCACCCAGGCCCTTACATGCCATGGAAATTCTGAGACAACAGAATAGCTATCAATAGTAATGAAGGAATAAATTTTCCACAGCTCCCATTCTCTTGGGGGGGGGGGGTGTCACCAGAAAAATCACTGACAGGCCACAGGGTGTGGTGACAGTCACTAAGAACTCTGTGATCAGAGTGACATCTCAGTCCTCCTGCCTGTGACAGCCACATGTTGCCTCTCCCACCATACCCCCCACGCACATACCTCATATCCCCAAACTTAGGCAATGGATGCCCTTACAAGTCCACAATAATCACATCACCCTTACTCATTCCTTACTCGACAGTTTTCTTTACATCAACATTTTACGGAATTTAAACAAATTCATTCATCACGATGCTACATTTAACCTCACTGGACCCATAAAACCCCAGGCTTGATAAAGAACTTGCAATTTTTTTTAACCAATGTCCCCACAAGTACATTTAAAAAAACGTTTTGTGACCGAGTTAAATCCAACTTGTCTACCCCAGGATTATTCCATACTTCTCCGCCTGCAGGAAATGCTTGAGAAATAAGTATTATACAAACTAATAAGTGTAATGTGAACTATTATACGAACCCCTACTCGTCCCCCAAATAGTAGCAGCAGCCAAGGAGCAATTAATTGCCTGTTGCTTAGGGTTCCTCTTCTATCTACTTGATCTTTCAAACCCCCAGTGAAGCAGGAAGTATTAGTCCCATTGTCCAGATAAGGAAATGAGGAGTCACAGAGATTAAGTGACTTTGCCAAGTTTATGGAGCTACTAAGTGGCAGAGAAAGGACCTAAACCCAGGTCTTGTCCTGCCAGCCTCCACTCTTTCTCTGGGAGGGCTGGCTTCCTTGTAAACTCCACCCAAAGAAACATGAACAAGAAGGAAATTGTTGGGGGAGAGGATGGGGGGGGCAGAGGGAGGGGGGTGGGATAGAAGAGGGAGGGGGGGACATGGTCAGATCCTAACCAGATGCTACAGGTGTAAGAGTACAGAGAACCCATAATGCATCCTTGTCCCATAGGGTTCAGATCCCCAAGCCTGCCCCACCACGAAAGGCCATGGCTTCATCCCTTGGTTGCACAGTGACCTCTCAGCACAGGAGAGGGTTCTGGGGCAGCAAGGTCACTGACCTGGCTTCACTGAGTGCCTGTGACAGATCTTTGGTAATTTGAAACCTCAGTTTTCTCTCCCATAAAATGGGAAAGCAAACACCATCCACCTCTTAGTATCTCTGAAGTGGTCAAAGGAGATAATGCATTAAAACCCTTAGCACAGTGCCTGCCACATAGAATGTAACCTATTAATTATAGTATTATCAGCAGCTTTATGTTAGAAGGGAAAATGCACAGAAAATTGCCTCTTCCTCTGCACTCAAAATAATTCCTTTGGCAAAGGAGCGAACAAACCAAGTAATTGCTAGGCTAAGCGCAGGCCTACAGTCATTCAGCGACTCGGCCTCAGCCTCAACCCTGAGCAAAAATTACTTTTAGGAGCTAAATAACCTCTTTGCTGACCAAAATTGCTCACTCGGGAGCCAGGGTTCTCTCTGCTTAGGAAAGCTTGGGTATTCCATGGTTATCTTTATCATGGGGCTAAACTTGAAGTCAGCTCAAAGTCACAGCCTAACCATAAACCAATTTGCTCTGTTTTCTTAAACTGTCTGTCTGCAAACAAAACACAATCATTTGGATTTTCCGTTGTTGTGCTGAAGCAAAACAAAAATATTTAAAGTCACCGTATGAGAATTTAACAAGCAATTTAAAGAAGTCAAAATATTTTTTGTACTCAGGATGAAGCAGGTAGGCAAACAGGCTTAAGGATTAGCTATAATAGATAATAGACACAAACAGTTATTATTCACCAAGAAACAAGAATGCCAAGAAAAAGCAAATCCAAAACACTCAAAGACCAACAAAATAGCTTCCAGTCACCAGCTTGTTTTCTCCTTAGTTTAAAGCAGAATCAAGCCGATTTCTTAAAGAACCTGTCGGGACGACAGTTCTCAAATGAAGGAAGCAAGAGAAGTGGGGAGAAGAGTGTAACTGCTTTGTCACATTGCCTAGAAAATACATGTAAACCAAAATTAATGTGAAAAGCAAAACACTGCTAGAATGGGTGGATTCGGATATGGCAACCAGCACGGTTCACAAACTGGAATCTTCTCTGATTGTCCCCACTGCTGTCTCACAGAAGGGGATGCCAAGTTCAAACACTGCCTGTCCAGCCCTACTAAGCACTGTGACCTGCTGAGATACCATTTTGAAGTGCACATGCACACACTCGCCTCATAAAACCAAGTGTTATGGAGGTAGTGCCCCACCTTCACCCCCATTTCTGAAACACACATTCTGAAAATCTCAAACATGACTTTCAATCTCAAACATGATTTGACTTCAAAAAAAGTCACTTCATACCCAGTTTCGGGAGAACAGAGTGAGCTGGTGCGGTGTCTGTAGCTAAAAGTAAGAACAGAGTGAACACGTGAAAATACCTGGCTCAGACAGAGAGCAGCAAGTTCCAGCTTTTCAGCTGTCACCAGGTACCTTCACCCCACCGGTTGACTGGGCTGGGCCTCCACAGCCTCGTTGGAAAAAAATGAGGGGCTGGCCCTGTAGAATTGAGGCTACCAGAGGTGGGGGCAGAGCTGGGGAGAAAAGAAGGGACCAATGAACTTCCGCAAAGGAGTCTTGGTGCTTTGGAGGTGGGGGTGGTAATGGCAACACATCTGAAGAGGTGTGAACCTGTACCCCTAAATCATACACATACTTGTAAACCAGCATGACCTCAATAAGAAATCACAATACAAGATTTTTAAGTGAGGGACTTGGATACCTGAAAAGTCAGTGCAGTCCAGATCCAGCTGAAAATGCACTGATTCTCTAGAAAAAAAAAAAAAGAATCCAGTATCAAAATATCTGTCAAAATTGAGCTTGGAAGCAGCTCTTGCAGAGAGACTTTCTGATTTCCTATTTTATAACGTACCCAAAAAAAAAAAGAGAGAGAGAAATGGAAAGAGACCTCTTGAGTTTCTACAGAACAAACTATAGAGGAAGGAAATATCTGAATAGGGGACAAGTGTAACAGGGCGACATGCTACTGAAATACAAGGAAGGATTAGGCAAGATAGAAATTTACCCGAGAAACTTTTCGCTGATTCCAAGCATAAGTAGCAATGACCAGGGTTAAACAACACATAAATAAAAGAACATAATAAAACATATATGTGACCAGATTTTAAGCAAAACATCAATGATTAAGTGTTTATTTTTAAAGACAGTGACTTAGGTTTTTGTTTTTTTTAATTGAGGTAAGGCTGGCAGCCCTGTTATGATTTAGGGGTACAGCTTCACACCTCTGCAGGGGTAGAGGACCACAACACCAGAGTATCCATGACCCTTCACCACAGTCCATGGGGCTCCCTGCCCCCTTTTCAACTATTTTCTTTCTAATCGGTTTTGGAACAACAGATCTTCTTGACCCAAAATGATGAGGCTTTTTTTTAATCTCCTAAGCCTGCTCTCCAAGAATTTCCTTACAGGGACAGCGAAGGGACAGTTCATGCACACTGTTCCTTAATGATAATCCCATCTGGGCGCCCTTGGACTGTTCAAAAGTTCTCTCAGACATGGTCAGAGAAATCCCCCAGACAATGCTACTGCTACCGGGCAGGTGGCTACACCCAGCCCAGGCTCGCTGTTAACTGAGGCTGGAAAGCCACTGAGCATGTTCTAGGCAGAGCCAGGCCCTGGAGCCAGTCTCAGGCACCTCATCCAGTCCCCGCTGGCCCAGTCTTCTAGGCCCTTCTGAGATGCAGTCTCCAGTCCCTCAAGCCGGTCGAGGTCAAGCCGGTCGAGGAGACCTGCGCGGACACCAACACCCGGCATAGACCTTCTGGGCGCTGAGGGACTGCAAATCTCACCCCCCCACCCCCCATAGCTTCGTTTTCGTCCCATCCACTGTCCGCGGGGCGGCATTTCAGCCCCCAGGCAGATGCTTCAGCTCTTCCACAATCCGGAATTTGGATTTGAAAAGTTTGCCCCGAAGCCAGGTTCCATCCCCAGCCTGTAACTCACTTCCCAGGTTTCAAAATCACCTCCTGTCTGTTGTGTAAACAGAGCTGCTGTCGGGATAAAACAAGCCAGACGTGCACGCACAAAACGCACGCCGGGTTGCACCCCCTTTCCTGGCGGGTCCAGGCCCCCAGCAGGCTCCTGGAAGGCGGGGAGGTCGACCCCACTGGCGCAGCTTCCGCGGCTAGGCCAGGTGGCGGTGGCTCTTTCACTTCTCTCCCTCGGTTCCCCATCTGCGAAATGGGAATGTCTCCCAGCTGCTCCACCGCACCCCCCGGAGGGAATACCAAGAAGGGGGAACCGGCGCTTTCAGCAAGGTCGGTCACCAGAACGCCTGGAACAGCATGATCTGAAGAGAGAAGCTAGGAAACAGGACGGGGGTGGGGGAGGAGGGCCGGCACCCACAAAGCACGAATTAAACACCCCGAGAAGCAAGCGGCTTCTCCGGGAACAGGACCGGCCGCCTCGGGGGGCGCCTGCCAGGGAACTTTCCCTGGAATCAGCGGCGTCGGCCCGGAGGCCCGTCGCCCACCCCCGGCCCCGGCTCCCCGGGTCGCCGCCGCTGCCCTTCGGCCCGGCCCCTCGAGCCCGTGCAGGCCGGGTCGGAGGTCGGCGGCCGCTCCGCCAGGCGGGCCCGGCTCCGCGTCCGGCGCCCTCTGCAAACACGCCCCCTCCGGCTGCTTCGAGCGGCGGAGCCCGGCCCGCGCCGGCCAGATGTGACCAGCTCCCGGCAGGCCTGGAGTGCGCGCGCGGGGGGCTTCCCGGGGAGGCTCCGGGCACCCCGGCACCCCGACGCCGCCTCCCTCCCTCTGGTCTCGGCCAGCCGGGGAAGGCGCTCGGTCGCCGGCGTGCGAGCATGACCGGGGTTCCCGCGAGCCCCCTCCAAGACCCGGGCTCGGAGGATTCGGGCGCGTCGCCCCCTCCCCCGCACCCCCAGGCTGCACCCCCACCCCGGGACAGGTGCAGGAGCTGCCAGTCCCGCCCCCACCCGCCCGACCCCCCCTCGCCCGGGCCCCCGGCGGCTCACCTGGCCCAGGCGCAGCAGCAGCAGCAGCGGCGGCAGCGCCCAGCGCAGCCCCGGCAAACGTGGAGGCGGCCGCGCCTCCCGCGCCGCCGGCTTCATGCCCCGCGCGCCCTGGAACGTGCCTGGGACGCGCGAGTCGGGCCCCGCGGTGCGCCCGAGCT
>PVHY01017466.1:12148-31456 GCA_004024945.1 Uropsilus gracilis
CCTAGTCCCCGCTCCGCCCGCCCCGGGCTTCCCCGGGGACATGGCAGCGGCGGCGGCGGCGGCGGCCACACGGCGGAGCCTAGCGCGGCGGCCGCGAGGGGGACGCGTCCCTGGGCGCGCAGGGGCTTCGCGGGGCGGAGCCAGCGGCGCCCACCCCCAGCGCTCGGCGCCCCGATCCCCGCTCCGGCGGCTCCGGCGGCTCCCGCTGCCTCCTCCGCGCGTCATGCGGCTGGGGCTGCAGGGAGCCGCGGCGAGCGCTCAGCCCCCTCCCTTCCCCTCCCCCTCTGAATATTCATCGCTTCCTCCCGCCCGGGCCGGCCCGGCGGCGGCCGAGCTCCGCGGCCCCACGCCGCCCGCCAGCCGGCTGCAGCCCCCGCCCCCGCCGAGCCGGCCGGGCGTGGGGAGGGGGCGGCGGCGCTCCCCGCGCGCGCCCGGGAGTCTCCCCTCGGGCGGGCAGAGGAAGCGCCCCCGCCTTGCCAGCCCTCTCCGCCCTGCCCTCCCACATTCCTGGGACTCGGGACCCGGGATGCGGCTCCGCGGCTCTCACGCGGGGAGCCTGGACCCCCCTCGGTGCCCGCGCCCCGGCCTCGGCCTGCTCCCTGGCTCCGGGTTTGGGTCACCTCGGGTTTGGGTCATCTTGGTCCCATTTTGACCGAGCTCTCTGCCAAGGGCACGGCCCAGCGTGCCAGCCAGCATCCAGGCAAAGGCCTGGTTGGCCTAGCCGGTGAGGGGGGCTGGGGGTGGAAGGTGCTTGAAACCCTAAATTGTAGAAGAGGGGCTGTGGGTTGTGTTTATGCCGGGGTCGGGGAGGCAGAGGGCCGGCATAGGGGTGAGTCCAGTGATGGAGGACCCCAGTGGCCTATGATAAACCTGGCTCTGATGCCACTGGCTGTGTGACCTCGGGAGAAACAACCACCACTCTGGGCTCCTCTTCTGTGAAGGAAGATAATACTACTATCTGCCTAGAGAGATCTGACTGACATTTAAGTGAGAACCTGAGCGGCAGGGTCCTCAATTCTGGCCTGGCCAGGTGTCCAGAGGGGACAGAGGATCTGGGAGGCCAAGGCAGATGCCCAAGGAGAAGTTAAGGGAAAAAAGACCCAGCCCAAGAGGGGAGGAAAAGAGGTCTGCCAGCCCCAGGGAGAGGCAACATCTGAGCTGGACTATAAGGATGGATTGAATTTCATCAGGCAGATGGAGGGGGTGGGGAGACATTGTCCCAAAAAATGGAAGCCACTTGGGGGAAAAAAAAAGGAGGTACATGTTGCAAGCTTGGTCTGAGAAGCAGGGAATGGGAGCTTGTGGGGGTTCATAGGTGGGGGAGACTTTGAAATCGAGAATAATGAGTATGGACTGGATTCTGTGTGCAGCTGAGTGCCATCCACCAGGTGTACAACACTGCCTCCAGCCACCCCCCCCCACCTCAGACTCCCCATCCTCAAGATGGGAGCACACCTTCAGGTATAGTGTCTCAGGGGTCGTATGGACCACACACAGACAGGCACAAGTTATGACTGACATAGCTTGCTGTCTTTTGTTGAATCATGATGCAATTATAATTCACAAGTAATTCCATTCCTCCCTGCCTCCTCCTCTTCTTGGGACAGACAGGTGATTTGAAAGGTGTTGGTGGGTCCTGGGAAGGAAAGGTTGCCAAGCGCTGCCCCAGATAGTGACAGATCCAACCAGACTCTAAAGATCTGACCAGCCCCCCCCCTCCCCCCCGCCCCTCACACCCCCTCCCTGAACTGCTCCCTCCCTCAAATCTGTGCACATCAGCCTGCATTTTTATTTTCTCCTGGAGGAAATATGTGCCTGCACTTTAGTGTTGGTGGGAACCGGATTTCCCCACTACGTGATGATGAAAGAGAATAAACAGTCTTTTCAGTAAAGGGAATTAAGAACCGAATAATTAGCTACCTGTTGGGTCATAAACAGATCACACTGGATTAATGACCTATATGAAAATGAAATTAATCCCGAGTTGGAGTTGGTGTGCTGTAAACTCCCTGAGGGCAGGAATTGAGCCTGCCTCACCCAGTTACCCTGCCACCTCACCCAGTGCCTATCCCAAAGCAGGAACTGAATGTTTGTGCCACCGTGTGCTTGGATAAATGAGCGATCAAATGGGAAGGCTTATTTTTCCATGAGGATAAATGAAAGAAGTTTCATTCCTTTTGCAAAAGAATTTGAGACCAGAATCTAGATTCCAGTCTCCTCAGATGTCTCTTGGCTAGAGCATGTCTCAACCCTGAGGGACCTCCCTACCTCCCTTGCTCCTTGTATTAACCTTAGGTGACCACTGTGTTGTAATTGCCTGATTATTTGACCATCTTCCTCACAGGGTTTTAAGTAAGCCCCTTGAAGATGGACCCACATCTTGTTTATCATTGGGATCCCAGCACATAACAGACAGGCAAAGAATATTTATTCCTTCGGATTCAAAGTATTTCTTTGAGTAGCAAATGAAGGTATTCTAGATGCAGTTCCATTTGCAAATAGCTTATCAGGAATAAATCTACCATGCAACATTCAGGGCACATTCTCTTTGCAAATATGTGTTGAGAGTTGACCTTTTGAGCACATCTGCCATGTCTGAGTATGGGTCCCCTCAGGTAATTTTACTGACTACAAGGCCAAGAGCTTAGTGAACACAAGGGCCAGGTCAAGAATTTGGAAGGAAGGGCTTCTGGAGGCTACAGAACTGCAGCGATTGCCTGATGCCAGGGGATGGTGATCCTTTAGCTTCCCAGGCCTCAGAGTGCAGAGGTAGCAGGCTGGGCGTCTGCATTTTTAACTAGCTTCTTTGGGTAATTCTTGCTGCTCAGTCTTGGGAAACACTTCATTCTGTGACTGGCCTGCATTGTGTCCCTAACTATAAGGAACACTATTATTCAGGTACTTTATGCCAGGAACTAGATTAGGTGCTTTCCAGTCCTATTTCTACTTTGCATAGCAACCCAGTAGGATCAGCATCATTATCAATATTTTACAAACAAGGAGACTGAGCCTCAGAGAGGCTTAGTGTCTTACACAAGATCACACAGCTTCAGAGTAGCTAAACCAGAGCCTGGGACCCTATCTTTCTCCCTCCCCTGTCATGGTGCGCCTTCCCTTCATGTCAATACTTTCACAGAAACTGCTCTTATGTGCTGCCTTTTTATATTTTCACTTTCATGATTGCCCTCTTGGGCCTCAGTTTCCCCAATTTTAAAATGAGGCGTGACTGAGAGCACAAGCGCATCCCCCAAGAGCAGGGAACAGGCAAGGCAACCACATTTAATGACATGTCCTCCATCCCACCAGGAGGCAAGCCTGCTGGGCACCAGCCTGGAACCAGGTCACCAGCCCCGCAGGGAGTCCATGCAGCCTGGCAACCCTCCGTTTATTTTAAAAGCCACCATGAGCAAACCATTCTCCCAAGCCCTCCTAAGCGGAATGGAATGTTTCTTGGGAGTCTGATTGGCATGGCTGCCCTGAGACCTTCCTGCCTCGCAGACTCGGGCTGAATCAGAATGGAAAGGAAGACTTTTAGAAAGTTCTTTACAGAAAAAAAAAAAAGAAGAAAAAAAAAAAAAAACAACTAGCACTTCATCTTTATAATAGTAACAGGATGTTTCCCATGGACTAATAACTGGGCTGTGGTTAGAACTCCATGTTTGTCCACCAGACCTCAGTTCCTCCTTCAACAGAACCTTAATCACCTGCCCATGCACAGACCTTGGCAATGACTTTTGTTGTTTCTGACCTCAAGTACTTACAACATTAAGCATTTTCCTAATTCTGTGTGTGTGTGTGTGTTATGAAAAAAGCAAAGTTTGACTTGCAAAAAAATAAAAACCAACAACAGTTGCTCGGAATAGATTTTCAGTGCAGGAAAAAAAGTTACGGTAGCCATCTCAAGCCTGAGGAGCCATTGCTGTAGACTCCCCACCTTTTTCTCAAGCTTATGCACTCCCCAGGAACGAGCATGCAGATTTCTGTGCTCCTAGCTGAGGCTAGGTCCCAAAGAGCCAGTGCTTTAATGATCTGGTGAGCCACCCCCCTGGGATCCTGGGTCTTTAGGGGGTCTGGAAGCACAGGGAGTCTGTGACAAGGACACCTGGAGTCCAGAGGACAGGAAGCTTTGTCCAAGGCTTGAGAGCAATGTCTTCATCAAGACCAGAAGTGGCAGGCAGGGGGCAGGATGCAGTCAAGTCTGCAAGAGAATCATCACCTCAGACAAAGAAAGGACTGAGAGGTAGAAAGAAAGAAGGGGGGAGAGCGCAGTAGGCTGATTCCCCGGGGTTCCGGGCAGCCAGGTCTTCGCAGGCTTGTTAAAAATAAATTCTTTTTCAGGTTTGAAAAGACATGTTCCTTTTTTTCCCCCTAAGTTGGAAAGAATTCTACATCACATTGTGCTCAATGTAGACAGTACCTGCATCCCTGCTGTTAGGTTAAAAAAAAAAAAGTGAGGCCATTATGTCATGGACTCATGTTGGTTGGGGAAGAAAAACTCTTCAATCTAAATAAACAAAGAAGTCCAGGCATGGTGGCGCATACCTATAAACGGCAGCCTAGGAAGCTGCAGCCAGGGCCAGGGATCACGGTTCGAGTCCCACCGGGGGCACGTAGAGAGACCTAGTTCCAAAAAATTAGCTGGGTGTGGTGGTGCGTGCCTGTAATCCCAATTACCTGAGAAGCTGAGGCTGGGGATTGCTTGAGTCCATGGTACCCCAGGCAACATGAGCCTGCAGTTCCACAGGCAAAAATAGTGAGACCCAGTCTCAAAAATAAGTAAGTAAATAAAATAAATAAATAAAATAAATAAGCCAAGAAAAGATATGTATGGCCATGCCATTAAATCATGTCTATAAATGATACATAGACCCCCTAACTGTAGATCGCCTGTTAGATGGCTATATACATGAGTTTTGTTAGCAGCAATTAAGGGTGGACTGCAGGGTCAGCTGCCAGGGCACCAGTCCTGGTCCTGCCACCTATTAGCTGTGTGACCCTGGACAAGGTACTTACACTTTCTGTGCCTTAGTATCCTTAACTACAAAGGAAAATATTGATAATGATTCTATCTACCTCATAGGGTTGTTATGAATGTTAAAATAATTAAAGCGGTTAATGCTGCCTGGAATAAATTAAATACTGTATGTTTACCATGGTTAGTATAGCTTTATGGTAGTTTTGAAGCAGGTGGTGTAATGGGAAGAATATGGACTTTGTATTAAATGGGCATAGGTTCAAACCCTATGTACACCGTACAATTTTGACCTCCACCTTCTCATAGGTGGAATGGGATGCAAACTAAATCAGGAGAAAGATAGATACAGGGTGATTTCACTCTTAAGCGGATTTAAAGAAACAAAGCAGAAGAACAGACAAATCCAAACCCTACAAATCTGAAGCATTAGAAGGGGAGGGTGGAGGTGGGCAGGAAACAGGAGAGGAGACCAGCAGGTGATGAGGGAGGACTGTAGGTGCATTGGTGGGGGGAGTAATATGATAACTTTTTCATTTCATGAGGTGTGAATCTTTACTCTAAAACATGTAGCAGAGCTGCCTCTTGGCCTAACAGGCACAGCACCAGTATCATAATCTGAAACACATAATATTTTGTACACCACCATCACCTCGTGAAAAATACATTTTTAAAAGAGAACATGGTACAGTGTGTGGTGGCACATGCCTGTAATCCAAGCACTGGGAGACAAAAGGACAGGGAGTGCTTGAGTTTGTGGGTTCGAGACTACCCCGGGCAACATAGCGAGACCTGGTTCTCAAAAAAGCAGCCAGGCATTGTGGCAGGCATCTGTAATCCCAGCTACCTGGGAGACTGAGGCTGGGGATCATTTGAGTCCGTGGCAACAGGACTACCCTGGGCAACATAGTGAGACCTAGTCTCAAATAAATTAATAAATAATCTAAAAAAGGACAAGGTCATTCCTGGACCTCCAGTAGTTGTGCAAGGAAGAAAGATGCAAGGAAATGACATGTGTGACGTGCCGGGCACGTGTACCAGGAGGTGCACATGGTAGAAGCGTAGCAACTGATGGGCCTCAGAGCTCTAAGACTTCATGAACCACATGTCAGCATACAGAGAATTCCCTCCTGTGATCTAGGTTTCTCGTTTTGCAAAATGGTAGTTAGATTCCTGTATCCATCAGGATGGGCTAGGTTAGGCTGTGGTGACAAACACCTCCCCAAACTTCAGTGACTCCTCTTTGTTCTCATTGCTTCTCACAGGTCAGCTGAGCACTGGACTCCCTGTCACCCTCATCATCCTGCATGCAGGAGCCATCGGCTGGAGCAGACACTGAAACATTGGCAAAAAAGAAAGCAAGCTTTGGAGAATCTTTTTTTTTTTTTGGAGACTAGGTCTCACTATTTTTGCCCATGGAACAGCAGGCTCACATTGCCCGGGGTACCACTGACTCAAGCAATCCCCAGCCTCAGCTTCCCAGGTAGCTGGGATTACAGATGCGCACCATCATGCCCAGCTAGTTTTTTGGGACTATGTCTCACTACGTGCCCCCGGCGGGACTCGAACTGTGATCCCTGGCCCCGTCCGTGGCTTCCTAGGCTGCCACCTACAGACCTGAGCCACCATGCCCGACCCTTCAGCTATCTTTTGAAACTAGGTCTCACTATGTTGCCCCAGGCGGGTCTCGAACCTGTGGACTCAAGCGATTCCTAGTCTCAGCAGTGTTCTAAGTCTGCGCTTAAAGGCACATGCCACCGTGCCTGGAAGCTTTGGAGAATCTTGAACCTGCAATGAAATATTCTGTCCTGGAAACAGCACTAATCTTGTGCCCACAGATCATTAGCCAGAACAGGTCATGTGACCTCACCCAACTAGAAGGGGACCAGGAAGGACAATCAAACCTGTGCCCCAGAAAGGGGAGCTGGAAGGTCTGGGGAATAGCCTCAGGAACAGTGCAGTTGCCATACCTCTAAAATACTGCTATTTAAAAAATAATAATACAATCAAATAAAAGACTGCTGTTAAAAATAATAATAAAAATTTGCTATTAAAAATAAATGAAATAAGATACTGCTATTAAAAGTGTGTCCTGTGGTCAGTAGCCAGGTAGAAAGACTCCATTTCTGGCTCCAGGCCAGACCCACAGTGAAGGCTCATTTTATCATCAACTTGAATGGGTCACAGGATGCCCAGACATCTGGTTTAACATTATCTCTGAGTGCGTTTGGAAGCTTCCAAGAGAAATTCACATTTGAATTGGTAAAACTGAGTGAGGCAAAGTCGGGCACGGTGGTGCGTGCCTGTAAGCTTCAGCCTATGAAGCGGCTGGGGCTAGGGATCATGGTTCGAGTCCCGCTCGGGGCAACACAGCAAGACCTAGTCCCAAAAAAATAACTGGGCGTGGTGGCTTGCGCCTGTAATCCCAGCTACCTGGGAAGCTGAAGTTGGGGATCGCTTGAGTCGGTGGTACCCGGCCAATGTGAGCCTGCAGTTCCATGGGCAAAAATAGCGAGACCTAGTCTCAAAAGAATAAAAAAAAAAAAACTGAGTGAGGCAGATGCCCCCCCCCCCACTTTCACGTGGGTGGGCCTCAACCAATCTGTTGAGGATCTGCATGGAACAAAAAGGCAGATGATGGTTGGAGGTGCTGTGTGCCTGGCTGTTTGAGCCTGGCTGTTTGAGCTGGGAGTGGAGCTGCTTCTACTTCTGCTTCTGCTTCTGCTTTTGCTTCTGCTTCTGCCCTGGTGTTCCTCCTTCTCGGGTCTTTGATCCAGACTGAAATCTTACTGCCCAAAAGACCACCAGCTTCCCTGGGTTTCCAGCTGGCAGATAGCAGATGGCCTTTCCAGGCAGCAGAGTCACATGAGCCAACACCTTCTTTTAAAGAGAAGTGACACATAGATAGGCAGGTAGAGGGACATCCCTCTAGAGTACAGTTACACCACAAAATCAGAACCTTCCTTGGAACCCAGCCCATGCTACATACGCGAGCACTGAGAAGCACTGGCCATGTCTGCTACTGCAGCTCAAAAGCCCAGCTCGTCTTTATCAGCGGGTGTGGTTTATACACTCACTTCTTCACCACCCTCAGCCGTTTGGAATCAAGTTCCAGTTCCTCGTTAAAATTAGCACTCAGGCCGGGCACGGTGGTGCGTGCCTGTAAGCGACAGCCTATGGAGTCACAGCTGGGACTGGGTATCTCAGTTTGAGACCCACCAGGGGCAACATAGCAAGACCTAGACCCAAAAAAAATAGCTGGGTGAGGTGGCGCGTGCCTGTTAATCCCAGCTACCTGGGAAGCTGAGGCTGGGGATTGCTTGTGTCCGTGGTACCCCGGGCAACGTGAGCCTGCGGTTCTACAGGCAAAAATAGTGAGACCTAGCCTCAAAATAAAAAAAAAATAGCATTTAGGGCTGCTTGGAGCAGTCCACAGATGATCCTGAGGCAGTGAGCTTCCTCCATCTGCTCTTTGAGAAAAACTCTCAAGTTTGTTCTGAGAACTATGTCATTTTTTTCCCCTAGGGAAGCTAAAGGAATTTTAAAAGGCCTAGACTAACACATAGAAGCAGATTACCTTAGAGAGTTGCCTTTTACTTAGTGGGCAACCATAATCCAAGAGAGAGAGAGAGGGTACAAGTCCAAGTGATAATAATATCAAGTAATAACAATAACAGCAGCAGCGGCAACAACAACAATAATGGCTATCTATTGGTAGTGAACTGTGTTCTAGGCTCTGGCCAGGCTTCTTCCTCTTTTTTTTTTTTTTTTTTTTTTTGAGGCTAGGTCTCACTAAGTTGCCCGGGTAACCGCAGATGCATGTTGCCTGGGATACCACGGACTCAAGCGATCCCCAGCCTCAGCCTCCCAGGTAGCTGGGATGACTGGCATGCACCACCATGCCCAGCTATTTTTTGACATTAGGTCTCGCTATGTTGCCCCGAGCAGTTCTTGAACCCACGGACTCAAGTGATTCCTAGTCCTCAGCCTCCCGTCGTAGGCTGGGATTAAAGTCATGTGCCACCACACCCCGCCTCTTCTTCCTTTCTTATTCAATCATTATCACCACTATTGTGATCCCCACTTTATGGTTTAGGAAACTAAAAGGTGTAGAGCTTAAATACCTTGTTTGAAGACATGCAGGAGGCAGAAAGAGGCAGATTCTGAGCTACTTGGAGCCAAAGACTGTGATAACTGCTTCCCGGAGAGAGCCCCTAGAGGGCTGTCCTGATTCCCCACCCTGACATCTCCCACTTCATCCTTCTCCCTCCAGCCTCTTGCCAAGGGCAGCAGGATACCAACAATGCCTGTGAACTCCCTGCGTGTATATGGTAGACAGGGAATTCAAGATCTGAACTCCTCATCTTCCTTGATTCCTCTCCATCTGCAGCTGTCATTTTCCTGTCATTAACATTTTTTTGAGCATCTTTTCTGAGCCTTGCATCCACCCTGCTGAAAGCTGCTGTGCTGCTCCTGCTCTTAGGGTTTATTGTTTCAAGGTTTGGGGGAATGTGAAATGTAACACACTACCAAAAAAAAACCCTGGAGGCAACCCAGTTCCACTTGTCCATTCTACAGATGGAGAAACTGAGGTTTGAAGAGGTTGAGTGACTTGCTCTTGGCTGCATGGCTGAGCTAAGTGTCAGCAATGCTTTAGCAAGAAGGTTTCTGTCCTTCCATTTCTCTTGACACTACTCCGTTTCCCCTGGAGGTCTGGCAGGGGAGAAAAGATCTCCCTTCTAGCCAGGTGTGGTGGTACGCACCTATGGTCAAAACACTGGGAGGCAGGAGGCGTAGGATCACTTGAGTTCATAGGTTTGAGACTATCCTGGGCAACATAGCAAGACCTGGTCTCAAAAAAAAAAAAAAACAAAAAAAACCTCCCTCTGTCTGGGCCTTCACCATGCCCAACTGAACTCCATTAATTTCTAGGCTGTTAAGAAATGTCAATCTGCTAGAGCAAACGAAGCCTTGAAGTTCACGGTTACTAAAGACGTGCAGGATCGGAAGTGCATTCGCTCTGAGCCTCTGGGTCTGAAAAAGCATGCTGAGCTTGGCTGATCCCAGGTTGAGTTCTGACTTTGCCATCATCCTAAAGCAGAGAAAACCAGCAGAGAGGAGTTTATAGACCAGCTGTGAGCCCAGCATGAGTAGAGTTATAACGGGTATCTTCAAGGTCTTGGCTTTTCCAGCTAAGCTAGATTTTCCTTATTTGGTCCTTGCTGACACAGTGACAACTGGGAACTTGTGATGTCTGGAACAAGACATCCGTGCAGCAAAACTTTAAGTCTTCGCAGGGCAAAGCAGGGAAGGAACCCTATCTGTCTCCCTAACTCAACCTGGCATTTGTTACTTGGGAGTATCCCTGACCCGAGCCTCCTGGCCATAAGCACCAACCTGAGACAGGTGTGCTCTCTGCATACCTGGACTGTATCCAGGTATTAGCTGCCAACTCAATCTTGCACTTCCAGAACCGGACGGGAGTTTGGAGGTCATGTATTCAATGCCTGTTTGTGCCGATAAATTAAACAGAAGTCCAGAGAAAGACAACTTGTTTAAAGTCATGCAGTTTATAGGAAAAGTCACAGTGCAGACTGGGATGGGAAGTGTAATGTATGTACACACATCCACACATACCACCCCCAATGTGATACTGTTTTGAAGTTTGCAGAGTTTCAGATACATAAGGTTCACACAATTCTTTCACATACAGTCAAGGATGACACTCCAGCTGTTTTATCAGGTTCAGGACAGACATGGGCCTACAGTCCTACAGACAGCCATATATCTGGCCTCCTGACAACACCTAGGGGAGGGCTTTTCTACGTCCCCATCTTCGGTGAGGAGATGGGGGCTCAGATGGACATTCGGTCCTGTTCATGCTCTTAGATAAGATTTGTGTTTGATTGATTGCAGGTGACAGAGAAAGAGTTTAAGCAAAAAGGGGGTTTTCTGGTGAAAATACTGAGTATCTCACAGAGCCCCAAGGTAGGAACATGGCAGCACCTCTCCCAGACCAGGAGTCCAGGCTGATTGTCTCTGCAGGTGTGCTTCTCACTTCCCTACGGGAGGCCACCATTCTCTGCCTCCCTGCACACCTCTGCAGTCCTCCTCGCCTCCATTTCAGCTTCTCACAGTCACCCCTGGTTCATTACAAATCCAAGTTGCCAGAGAAAATCTGATTGGCCCAGCTTGCAGCCCAAACTCTCCCCTGGTCTGATCAAGGTGCTCAAAGTGCCCAGCGCCTTCTTATATAAAAATGTCAGCTGACCAGGCACAGTGGCTCGTGCCTGTAAGCTTCAGCCTACAGCTGCTGGGGCTAGGGATTGTGGTTCGAGTCCTGCCTGGGGCACATAGTGAGACCTAGTCCCCAAAAAATATAGCTGAGTGTGGTGGCACGCGCCTGTAATCCCAGCTACCTGGGAAGCTGAGGCTGGGGATTGCTTGAGTCTGTGGTACCCCGGGCAACGTGAGCCTGCAGTTCCACAGGCAAAAATAAAGAGACCGAGTCTAAAAAAAAAAAAAAGTCAGCTGAAGGCCAGACCTGGTAGCACATCTGTTTAATCCCAGACTTGGAAGGGAGGCCAAGACTAGGAATCACTTGAGTCCGCAGGTTTGAGTCCCATCCAGGGCAACATACTGAGACCTAGTCTCAAAAAATAGCTGGACATGGTGGTGCACGCCTGTAATCCCAGTTACATGGGAGGCTGAGGCTAGGGATCACTTGAGTCCATGGTACCCCAGGAAGTATGAGTTTCCTGGGCAACATAGACCTAGTCTAAAAAACAAAAAATGCCAGCCAATGATCTCTCCCACTGACAGAGGCACCTACTGAGCTGGGCAAACATCCCTAAGGCTGTTACCATGGTCACACCAACCTGCAAAGCCAGGGCTCAGATCTGGTCTCTGGGCCTTCAGAACAGAGTGCTTTATCCAGAGAGCTAGTGACCCTTTTATTTTCTAGGCCACATCCAAATTCATGGCTGAGCATTCTTCACTGATCTTTAGAAGTCTAGCGACCTCACTTCTGCCCTAGAGAGACTTAGCCCACAGGCTGAGACTCACCGCCAGGCTAGGTCTCCTGCACACACATCAAGGGAAAGTTCCTGATTGCGCCCTGAGGATACTGATGAAATCAGAGAAGCAAGGGAGGGCCAAATCTGCCTAAAACTATGGAGCCCAGGTCCCTGCCTACTTCTTACTTTCCATCATCTGATTCCTCTTCAGGGCCCCAAAGAGTGGTGGCTAACTATGAAGTGTACTGCATGGTGCCTTGACAGGGAGAGGGAATGCTTGCAGGAAAGCCCAAAATCAAAGGCCTGCTCTGAACCAAGCAGGAAACTGGGGTCACTGAGCTAGAGAAGGTGGATCAGATTGGCCAGAGCTTTCACCCAACAGCAGGGTTGTGGTCAAGGGAATCAAAAGGAGGGGGAGCCGGGCACGGTGGCTCGTGCTTGTAAGCTTCAGCCTATGAAGCGGCCGGGGCTAGGGATCGCGGTTCGAGTCCCGCCTGGGGCCCGTAGCGAGACCTAGTTCCAAAAAAAAGCTGGGCGTGGTGGCGTGCGTCTGTCATCCCAGCTACCTGGGAAGCTGAGGCTGGGGATGGCTTGAGTCCGTGGTACCCCGGGCAACGAGAGCCTGCAGTTCCACGGGCAAAAATAGCGAGACCTAGTCTCAAAAAAAAAAAAAAAAAAATCAAAAGGAGGAGGAGCAGAAAACAATGCCAGGCACAAGACTGGACCCCACCCCACAGAGGCTGTTTGGGGCTGACTTCCAAGGACAACAATAGGATAAACTGTGGGCACACCGGTGGCAGGTAAGAATGAAGCCAATGCAGTCTCTTCCAAACTGCAGGAGGCAGTTTGGAAATGTATGTTGAAAACTTTAACTACAATAAACAAACAAATAAGAAAAACTAGAAACAACCAACGGGATTGAAGGATGGAGCCAGAGAGGAGGAGGGGGAAGAAGGAGGGAGAGGCGAAGGGCACAAAAGAACAGGATGGTTAACAGGTGTAAGGGAAATGAGAAAACCCCAGGGTACACAATACTGTTATATATATACACACTCACACACACACACGCACACACACACACACACATATATATATTCACAAAATTTTTTAAATTTTATTTATTTATTTATTTATTTATTTTGAGACTAGGTCTCAAAATTTTTGCCCATGGAACCACAGGCTCACGTTGCTTAGGGTGCCACAGACTCATGTAATCCCCAGACTCAGCTTCCCAGGTAGCTGGGATTACAGGCACGTGCCACCACGCCCAGCTATACAAATTTTTTTTAATTATTTTTTTAAAAACTCAGTCATTACAGAGATAGTTGACTTTGTATCCTATTCCCCATTAATCATTCCCAGAATGAATCATCAGTACACTGGATTTGATGTTTATCATTCCTGTGGTATTTGAAACTTTTAAATCACACATATGAGTAAATAATATATTATTTTCCATGGTTTATAATTTTGTAAATATGCCATTGTAATATGCATACCTATCTGTAACTTGTTTTCCTTCCATAAAAAATAAATAAATAATAAATAAAAATAAAAACCTTTAATAACAATAAAACCATCAATACTATTATTTTAACTCCTTTCTAAATTGAGATAACATTGGTTAACAACACCATTTATGATTTAGGGCTATAGGTTGACACCTCCTGGAGGTGTGATTACTCATCATTCTCCACCACAGTCTATTGAGGGCCCTCCCACTTTGACTCCCCAGTTTCCACCCTCACCTGCTGGTAGTTTCTGTAGCTGTAGCGACCATAGCTGCTGGGTGCCCTCATCCAAACGTGGGCCCGGCACTTGGGCTTCTTCTCATGCTCTACCCTTGAGATGTGTACATGTGAGCACTTAGAGGTGTTGAGTTTACATGGGCATAAAATGTCTTCAAAAAGATTCTGTGTTGATTCAGGACTCAGATAAAAAGCTATTGTATACTAAGGAGGCAGGAAAACAGCAGCGTGACATAGGATACAAATGTATGTCTAAATAAGACTGAAAAGGCTCTTGCGGAGTAAAGGATCTAGGGGATGGGGAAGCTCTGTGTCCACTAGAAATGCGTGGATAAGAGTGGAGATTACACTGGATGGGATGAGAGATTTAGCTTTGGTGAAACTGTTCATGTGTAGATGAGTCAGTGATTTTAACCAAAGTTAAATACTAATTTTTTGTTTGATTTTTTGCTTTTCTGTTTACATATTTATGGTCATCTGTGTGTGTGTATATACATATGTGTGTGTAATTATCTTAAATTGCATTCCCCAGTGCTTTCCCCCCACCCCGCTATGTACTATGATAACATAACTTGTGCTTGCCAAGAATCTAACAGAAACCAACCTCTGTGCTATAACTCAACCTATCTCATTTAGTCACCTTCACTGGCCAGGCACGGTGGCTCGTGCCTGTAAGCTTCAGCCTATGAAGCGGCCAGGGTTAGGGATCACAGTTCGAGTACTGCCTGGGGCTCATAGTGAGACCTAGTCCCCAAAAAAATAGCTGGGCATGGTGGCGCTTGCCTGTAATCCCAGCTACCTGGGAAGCTGAGGCTGGGGATTGCTTGAGTCTATGGTACCCCGGGCAACGAGAGCCTGCGGTTCCACAGGCAAAAATAGCAAGACCTAGCCTCAAAATAAATAAATAAAATTTTTTAAAAAATCACCTTCACTGCAAAGGGGTTGTTCCTACACATAGTTACAGACTGTCCAAGGTGCATTATTGGAAGGAAACAAATTTGAGAAGAACTTAATTCAGGGAGGATGAACTTCCTGAAGAAGCACTGGAAAAGGGTAGTCAGCAGAGTTACTGAGAACTTATGGAGCAGGTGAAATTCTAAGTTTATTTTGGGAACTCACTCAATCTTCATAGAAACCCTGTAAAAAACCAAGTTGGGCATGGTGGCATGTGCCTGTAATCCCAGCTTCCTGGGAGGCTGAGATTGGGGATCACTTGAGTCCGTGGGTTCAAGATTACCCTGGGTGACATAGCAAAACCTAGTCTCTAAAAAAAAAATAAAAAAGAAGGCTGGATACGGTGGCGCGTGCCTGTAAGCGGCAGCATAGGAAACCACGGCGGGAACCAGGGGATCACGGTTCGAGTCCCGCCCGGGGCAACATAACAAGACCTAGTTCCAAAAAATAGCTGGGTGTGGTGGCACGTGCCTGTAATCCCAGCTACCTGGGTGGCTGAGGCTAGGGATCACTGGAGTCTGTGGGTTCATTATCATGGACTTTATTTTCAGGTGAGGGAATCAAGACAGGGGTAGAGAGCCTAAGTGACTTGCTTTTTGCTTTCCATTAACTCAGGTCCCACAGGTAGTGAGTGGCTGACTTGGGGTTCAGATCATGGCAGCTTGGACCCAGCACCTGTGCCTCCCCCCACTTCGCTGTTTTCTCCATTCAACCAGAAGGACAGCAGTGAATGAGCTGGTCACAAGCACAGGCACAGGCCAGACTTGCTGAGTTCAAAGACAAGCTTGGTCACTGACCTGCAAGGAATTTGACCTTGCCCTGTCTCGGTTTCTCCCTTGGCTGAGAGGATTAATACACCTCTAGAGCTAGATCAGAAGCAGAAGATAGTCAACCCTCAAAAAATGTGACATAATATTATCTTCATCCAAGACTCACAATGCCTTGGGAAAGTGAGACTCGGAGGGGTTTAGCAATTTGTCTGAACCCACACATTTCGAGAAAGGATCTGGGATTCAAACCTAAATCTGTTCTCTCAGGAGCCCTTGTTTTCTGCATTACCTCACAGAGCTGTCTATTAAGGGTGAGTCACTGATTTAGGTTCATTCCTGGAGGTTTCCAGGAAAGAAGAGTCTAATCCCAATGACACCTCCTTTTAACACCCCAAACCCCACTCAGTAAGTAGCAAGGCTCTCTCACTGCCAACCTGAATTTCATGTGTTTTCTTGAAGGTCACTTCCTCTTGGAGAAGCCTGAGGGAAGATACTCAGGGGTCAACTTCTTTCATTTCTCTCTTTCTTATAATGTGTTGCACCTGTGCTCATCTCTTTAGTGGCTTCAGGGACCATTGTAGAGTCAGATACAAAGTAGGTGCTCAATAAAAATGTGCTGCACAAAGAACAGATGGATGGCTGTCTAAAACGGGAGGTGGGGGAGGACATCAAAATGGATGAAGGGTATCAAAAGTTACAAACTTCCGTTTATAAAACAAATAAGTAAAACAAATAAGAATGTAACACACAGCATGGTGACTATACCGTATTGTCTATTTGAAAGTTGATGGGTCTACAGCCATTCTACCCTGAACGCACCTGATCTCGTCTGAAAGTTGATGGCACAGGAGAGCTTAAAAGTTCACATCACTTGAAAAAAATTGTAATGACATGTGGGTATGGATAATCACCAGTCTTATCACGATGACTTCACAATATATTGAACACAATGTTGTACACCTGAGACAAATAAAATGTTACAGGTCAATTATGTCTCAGTTGACAAAAGCTGGGTCACATAGATACGCTAAGCTGCAAGGAAGGCTGGGAAAGTGGGAAACGGAGTTGTCATTGGCTTAGACATAGCATAACCCAAGGCTTGATACTGACCACCTGGTCATCCTGAACAAAACTGGGGTTTCTCAAGTCAGGAAGGAGGGAGACTAAGTAAGGTGCTCTGAGTTCACCCTAAATTAATGCCAAAAAAATGACCACTCTGGGCAAGAGGGGAAACACATGAAAAAAAGTCTGTAGTGGTTCCCTATCTTCATTAACTCAAGTCCAAACTTCATGGTCTGGTCCCACTGCCCTTTCTTGCTTCATCTCTCTCTGTAACTCCTCCAGCCCCTCCCAGATCCCCACACCCAGAGGCACTTTCCTAACTCCAGAATTTTGCTGGCTGGCCTTTCCAGCCTTCCTAACTGTGACCTCTGTATCCACAATTTTCTTATCTATGGGATTACTTCCTTTATCAGATAGTGTGAGAGTTATGAAAATGAGATAAAACTTGTCAAAATGCATAGAATACTGGTAAACAGTAAGTGCTCAGTGAGTACAAGCTTTTGATTTTCATAGATCCATGTTTTGAAATCCTAACAATCTTGATCCACATTTGCCAGCACTTACTCATTCCTTCCTTGTTGTATTTATTTATTTATTTATTTGTTTATTTTATTTTATTTTATTTTTTTGAGACTAGGTCTCACTATTTTTGCCCGTGGAACCGCAGGGTCTCGTTGCCCGGGGTACCACGAACTCAAGCAATCCCCAGCCTGGGATTACAGGCGAGTGCCACCACGCCCAGCTATTTTTTTGGGAACCAGGTCTCGCTACTGGCCACAGGCAGGACTTTAACCATGATCCCTAGCCCCGGCCGCTTCATGGGCTGAAGCTTACAGGCATGAGCTACCGTGCCTGGCCCTCCTTGTATTTAGGAAGATGTCCAGCAGATGACAAGGTCCAGGGTGGTGTATCCAGCTGTCCTTTGCCTCTCATTCATCTTCGTAGGGGCATACTAAGCATGCTCCTCTTCAATAGCTCAACCCAAGAAGAAAGGTAATCCGCCTGGCATGTCCCCTTAACGCTTGTTGGAAGGTGAATAGAAAGTCCATCTCCAGGGCTACTCCCTTTTCTCGGCTGTAGGACCACACTAAGACATAGCACTCACCCACAATGGAGTTCTTAGGAAATGATGAAAATTCATCACCCTCTCACCGCCCCCCACCCTGCATCAAAGTATGTGGTTAAGGCTTGTCACCAGACAGCTCCCCCCAAAGATAAAAACCTGTCAATGTGAGGAGGTGAGGCCTGAGTCCCACCAGCCTCCCATCAGGACCCATGAGCAATGACTCAGCAGGAAGTCAGCCAAGGCCTGAGTCACTCCTTCCCCTACCACCACACCCCGGGTTTTCTTCTAGGACTTGGAAGGCTCACTTAGAGCAGGAGGTATATAAATCTTTTTGACTAGGTCTCACTATTTTTGCGTGTGGAACCACAGGCTCGCTTTGCCCGGGGTACCACGGATTCAAGCAATCCCCAGTCTCAGTTTCCCAGGTAGCTGGGATTACAGGCACGTGCCACCATGCCCAGCTATGTTTTTGGAACTAGGTCTTGCTACCTTGCCCCGAGCGGGACTCGAACCACAATCCCTGGTCCCTACCGCGGCATCCTAGGCTGCCACTTACAGGCACGCACCACCATGCCCAGCTGGATATAATATAAATCTTTAGTACCTGGGTCTACCCAGGCCAGTGAAGTTATTTCTTTAGCATAACACTATTTGGAAGATTACAAGCTCTGGAACCTGGCTTGGAAGCCTGTCTGTGCCTTTAACTGGAATGAGTTTCTTAGACTCTGCCTCATTTTGCCCATCTACAAATGGACACTAGCATAACAGTTTCCTCATAGGAATGAGTTTAGAATGGTATCCAGTATAAAGACAGTGCTCCTCCAATACATCAGGCCTGGTCCAACCTCAGGGCCTTTGCACTTGCTATTTTCTTTGCCTAGATTGCCTTTGATGGTCACTTAACTTAGGTCTTTACTAATATTCCTTTTCTCAGTGAAGTCCATGACCAGCCTATCTAACCCTTCGTCTTCTAACACTTCTTACCATCTTTCCTGCTTTTTCTCCTTAGTACTTATCATCATCTAATAAACTATGCATTTTAATCATGTATATTCCTCTAGTGTCTCCTGCCACCCACACCAGAATTCAAGTTCCATCTTTGTCTCTTTTCTTCCCTGCTGTGTTTCCTAGACCTAGAAAAAAGAAAAAGTGCTGACATATAGCAGCCCTCCATAGACATATGGGGACTGAATAAAAGCGAATGTCAACTTGTTCACTACCATTCATGGCCTATGATCAATGAAAATCACCAGCAAATATCACCATTATGATTCCATTAGAGCAGGAATTAGAGAAAGGTTCTAGGTTTAAAGCCATACCACAGTCTGTAAGTCTTCTTTGGTTCATTAATACTTGGATTATTAGGCCGGACACGGTGGTTCATGCCTGTAAGCTTCAGCCTATGAAGCGGCCGGGGCTAGGGATCAGGGTTTGAGTCCCACCTGGGGCCCGTAGCAAGACCTAGTTTCAAAAAAATAGCTGGGCATGGTGGCGTGAACCTGTAATCCCAGCTACCTGGGAAGTTGAGGCTGGGGATTGCTTGAGTCTGTGGTACCCCAGGCAATGAGAGCCTGCGTTTCCATGGGCAAAAACAGCGAGACCTAGTCTAAAAAACAAACAAAATATTTGGATCATTAGACTCTCAGATTTGGAGATAGCTACTTTTCTTTTCTTTTCGTTTCGTTTCTTTTCGTTTCTTTTCTTTTCTTTTCTTTTCTTT
>PVHY01017467.1:0-31355 GCA_004024945.1 Uropsilus gracilis
CCTTCCTTCCTTCCTTCCTTCCTTCCTTCCTTCCTTCCTTCCTTCCTTCCTTCCTTCCTTCTTCTCTTTCTTCTCATTGAGAAGTAGGTAAGCTCAGAACTCAATGGAATGTATTGTATACCTTTTTCCTAAGCAGGAAAAATTGACTGGCTGCTTGATCAGAGGGAATAGATGACATGTTCCTTTGTCTTAAAAGCGTTATTCTGGGTGACATTGGGAAGATGCCATGTATAAAGTATCAAATAAAACAGACATATGAAAAACTCGTATATTTGAACTGTATCTATTCAAGAAGAGTGAGATTATTATAGCTAGGAAGTTTGGGCAAGTCTTTGGAAGATATAGGACATATTCATGACTTTGCAGATTAGGTGTGATTTAGAAAAGTATGTAAAAGAGAGAACAGACCAGCTAGGGAGAATAGTGTTCACAAAGCTGTTATTGAGAATGGGCAAGGGTCAGGAGACAAATAGGTGGGAGATCAGGATTTTCCAGGGAAATGATAAGAGATGAAGATGTTGTTGAGGGTTTCCTTAAATGTCAACCATTGCAAGTTAAAGAAATTATTTGATTAATTTATAAGAGATAAATTTGGGATAGACAAAATTAATCATAATTCTTTTCTAATAAATTCAGTATTTTAGCATTTTATGTTTCAGTATTTTAATGTATATTTTGAAATATCATAATCATACTATGTACACTTATGTAAACTTTACCATATATGTACATTTATCTACATTTCATATAATGTATGTGCTATAGGTTTTAAATAAAAATATGTATATTATTCTAAAAATAATATGCATGCATATGATTTACTTAGTACCATGTTATTATTTCAAATTTTCATTATTATAGGTAGTACTTTAATGTACAACCTCATTGCTCCTTTTGGTATTTTACAGTGTTTCCTTAAGAAAGAGCCCCTATTTCTTATAATTGCTGTGAATATTTATGAGTCTTGATATGTGTTAGAAAACTGATATCTAAAGCATTGTACCACATGAAGTCTGTTGACAAATTATGCGCATTTGTGTTTCAGTTTACCCTTTATGACATTAGTTTTCTGTTCGTTTGTTTTTGGTGATTCAATACATGAAACTGATATTTCATTTTAAATTTGCATTTATTTGATTACTTGTGAAGCTGAACATACAAAAACATTTATGTTTAATTTACAAATGCAATATTTTGAACAGAGAGTAGCTTTTATCCCTCTAAACTCAACTTAGACATATCTCCTTAAGGCCTAAAGCTAATATAGGCATCTTTGCTCCTCCATGCATTCCCTCCTGTCTTCTCAAAAACTTTGGTCAATGCCAATTACCTTTTATCTTCAGCTTCTCTCTCTAAATTGACTTTTCCCCCAAAAGTATTTATAAATATATATTAAGTCTTCTTTATCCTAACAGAAAAATTCACTTTACTCTGAGTCACCTTTAGGATATGTTATTTTTCTTACCCTTTGCAAACTCCTTGGAGTTGTATTTGGTATTTACTTCACTCTTATTTTATATTTAAAACTCTGAAATACAGCTTTTGTTCCCACCATGCCACTTGAACTGTTCTCATCAAGATTGCTGTTGGTCTCATTTAAGTCAGGACAAACTTCAGTCCTTAAATTATTTGACCTGCTTTAGCCCAGATTCTGGAATGCCCTTGCCTTCTGAGACACTTCTATTCTGTGACACCATACACTCTTGGTTTTCTTCCTTTCTTTTCTTTTTCCAATTTCACTCTTAGGTTCTTCCCTGTTTTTTAAAATGATGTGGTTTCTCAGGGAATACTATGTATCCTTCTCTGTGTTAATCCCTCTGTGGATGATGTCATTCATTCTCCTGTTCAGTCATTGTCCATATGTTAAATTTTGTTCAAATTTCCTTTTCTTCCATGTCATCAATTATTTGCGTCAGTCCATTGACTCTCATGCTTCACTTGGGAGTCTCTCTAGCCCCTCTAAATTCTGTCTTTATCCTGTCAAACCTTTCTTCCATGTGCTTTATTTCAGTGAAGCAACCTCCCACTTCCCACCTGTCTGTCTAACCCAGAAACCTGAGCATCATCCCTCCATCTTTCCCATCTTTCCTCCCAGTATCTAATTGACTCTGTCTCCTAAATGCGCACTTGTTCCATCTCTATGCCTACTAATTGTCATTTCATCCCATCTTTCTGCATCTTGTCATATTTTCTTCAATTCATTCTTCATATTGCGTCCAGAAGCTTCATCAGGCATGAAGCTACATTTAGTGTAGCTAAATAAATAGTGTTACTCAACTAAAATTTAGCTAAATAAATAGTGTTACTCAACTAAAATTTTTTTGATTCTTCCAGTGGTTTTTAGGGTGAAGTCAAAGCAGCAACTTAACATGATCTATAAATTTCTTCATAAATTGTTTTTTCTTATTTTTCTACCCTTTTCTCATTCTCTTGTTCTACCCTTGAGTCACCTGGAACAGTCTGGTATTTGAATGTGGCATTCATTTAACTGATTAGTTTATCATTCCTAGTTATGATTAATACTGATGACTAATTAGTTGTGGCTTGTCAAGACTAGTTACTGACAACTAGTTGATGGTGATCGTTTGTTGTGACTAGTTGATCATGGCTACTTCATGATGACCAGTTTGTTGTGAGACTAATGGTAACTAGTAATCATTACTGACTAGTTAATAATGACTAGTGACTAGTTAATCATAGCTAGCTTGTTGAGATTAGTTAGCAGTGACTAGTCAATTTTGATGAATCAGTGGTGACTTGTTAATCACAAGTAGTTATAACTAGTTAACCACATCTAGTAGTTGAGACTAGTTAGTTAAGAGCTAGTTAGTGATGATTAGCTAATTATGACTAGTTAAACACAATTAGATGGTTTCTCTTTGCCATTGTAATCTGCTGTTTCCTACTTATCTCTCAAGCAGAAAGTTGGATTCATTTTATCCATTCAGAAATCAGTGAATTCTGATTTTTCTTTTTTGGTGATACATTTTTAATTGCCAGAAATTTTTACTTGACCTATATATTGCTGTTCTTATTTCATGTTTACAAACTCTAGTCTTAACTCTGAATATCTTAGTTATTGGGATTTTTTTGTTTGGTGCTCAGTTTTTCTCTGTTATCTGCATTGACTGTGTTCTTGTTTATTTTGAGTTCTGTGTTTATTGTTGGTTTTTTATGACTATTGCATAAATAAACATTCTGGGACATATTTTTAGTTTGGGTTTTATATTTAGGAGTAGAATTGCTGGCTGATAAAATTTGCCTTGTATACTTTATTAGATACTACCAAATAGTTTCCCTAAATAATTTATATTACTACTAGCAGTGTATAGTTGTTTCTCAACATTTGATATTCTCAGCCTTTGAAAATGTAAGCACTCTTTTATGTGTTTGGGAGTGATGAGCACTGTTTATGTTATAGTTACTGACCATACAGAGTTCCCCCCACCCCTTTTTTTTGAAGTGTTTATTCTAGTCTTTTTTGCACTGTTTTAGTAGTGTATTATTTTTTTCTCAATGACTCATGGGAATTCCTTATATATTTTATATACAAGTCCTCTGTCAGGTAAATATCACAAGTGTCTGTCCAATTTGTGGCTTACATTTAAAAATCTCAACATGGTAGTCTTTTCATAAGTACAAGTTCATAATTTTAAGAGATTTGGGAGGTAGAACAGAGACTGGGAGTGTGTGCCTTGGGTGTAGGGCACTTCTGGGGAGAAAATAATTCTCTATTTTTTTATATGGGTGGTAGTTACATGAGTGTGTTTTCTTTGTGAAACGTCACAGAGCTGGATATGAGGTTTTTAAAAATACATCTTTTTATATAATACTTCAGTATACATTTTTAAAAAGTGAAGAACCAACTTTTGTTTCTCTCTCTCCTTTAAGGAAATTTTTACTTACTCCAAGAGGTAATTCCAAGGTTACCGTTATAGTCTCTTATGTCATCCTCTGAGAACTTTGTTTTACTTTTACATTCATTTTTACGTTTACATTTACATATGGTTATAATCCATCTGGAAGTGACTTTTGTATAGGATGCAAGGTGGATTTTTTTTTTCCTGTATGAATATATGGCTAACCTAACATCATTTACTGAAAAGTTCACTCTTTTCTGTCACTCTTCATGATGCCCTCTGGTACAAATAAAATGCCAGAGTATAAAAGTCATCTTTTGAACTTCCTGTTTCATTTTTGGTCTGAATCTGTTTGTACAGTCTGTTTAATTGATCCATTTGTTCTTCTTCAGTACTACTATTAGTCTTGATATTCAGTAGTGTAAGTTTCCCAACTTTGTTGTTCTGGTTTAAGATTATTTTAGTTAGTCTTTGCTAGGTCTTTCCATTTCCATATACGTTTTATACTGTACTTGTTTGGTCTTCTCTAAAACCTGTAAGTTTTCAACTTTATAGGTCAATGGGGAAGAATTCACTTTTCTACAATACAAATCTTACAATCCGTGAATCCTGTTGAACCTTCCTTAAGATTTCATAATTTTCGCCGGGCACGGTGGCTCGTGCTTGTAAGCTTCAGCCTATGAAGCGGCCGGGGCTAGGGATCGCGGTTCGAGTCCTGCCTGGGGCCCGTAGCGAGACCTAGTTCCAAAAAAAAGCTGGGCGTGGTGGTGTGCGCCTGTCATCCCAGCTACCTGGGAAGCTGAGGCTGGAGATGGCTTGAGTCCGTGGTACCCCGGGCAACGAGAGCCTGCAGTTCCACGGGCAAAAATAGCGAGACCTAGTCTCAAAAAAAAAAAAAAAAAATTTCATAATTTTCTACTTAGCTGTAAAAAAAAAAAGATGAAATGTTGCCATGTGTGACAGCATGGATGGAATTAGAGGGATAATGCTAAGTAAAATAAATCAAGAGAAAGACAAATACCAGATGATTTCACTTACATGTGGAATATAGAGAAACACAATGACAAGGGAGACATAATGAACTACAGTGGAGGACTGTGAGTGCTGTGGTGGTGGGTGTGTGTGAGGACATGTCTCTGAGAAGGTGTGGTCTTATGCTTCTAAATCACATACATATTGTAAACCAATATTATCTCAATTAAAAAAAGATAAAACCCTTAGTGTGTAACTGAAATAAAGCTTATATATCTTTAAAAAATACAGTGCAGAAAAAAAGATAATTTTCTTTTCTATAATTTTCAATCCAGATATTTACTGTTTCTTGATGCTACTCTAATATCATTAAAATTATTTTTATTTATTTATTTTTAGTTTTTGAGACTAGGTCTTGCTACCTTTGCCTGTGGAACCAGAGGCTCATGTTGCCTGGGGTACCACAGACTCAAGCAATCCCCAGCTTCAGCTTCCCAGGTAGCTGGGATTACAGGCACACGCCACCACGCCCAGCTATTTTCTGGGGACTAGGTCTCGCTATGTGCCCCCGGTGGGACTCAAACCGCAATCCCTGGCCCTGGCTGCAGCTTCCTAGGCTGTTGCTTACAGGCATGCGCCACCATGCCTGGCTTTTCTTTTTATTTTTAATTGTTGTTAATAGGTGGAACTAATTTGATTTTGTGTATTTGACTGTGTATTCAGTTTTCTTTCTAAATTCACTGATCCAATATGCAGTGAGTCTTTTGAAGTTTTTACATGGACAGACATGTTATCTGTAAATGAGTTTTGTTTCTTGCTGAGCCTTAAATCTTTAATTTTTCCTATGTTTTTTAATCACAACTTCAAATACAATTTTGAATAGAAGTAGTAACAGATATCTTTATCTCGATGATATCAGGGAACATTTTAGTGTTTTCATATTAAATATGCTTGTGGTAGGTTCCTTGTAAAATATCATTTGACAGCTTAAGAAAATTCACTTTTATTTCTAGTATACTAAGGCTACTTATGTATGAGTATTGAATTTTATTGCGTTATTTTTCTCTTCCTAGTGAAATTATAAAATACTTTTTCTGTTAATAAATTATGGTGCTTGCTTTATGTGATTGCTTTATGTGGTGAATTGTACAGCTTCTTTTTTTTTGAGACTAGGTCTCACTATTTTTGCCCATGGAACCTCAGGCTCATGTTGCCTGAGGTACCACAGACTCAAGCAGTCTCCTGCCTCAGTTTCCCTGGTAGCTGGGATTACAGACATGTGCCGCCATGCCCAGCTATATTTTTGAAACTAGGTCTTGCTGTGTTGCCCCGAGTGTAACTCCAACTGCCATCCCTCGTCCCCGCCACGGCTTCCTAGTTTCATATTTTTGAATGTTAAATGAACTTTGAATTCCTTGGTTAAGTCCAGTCATAGTTTTGATATATTATCATTCTTATTGCTGTTTATATTTGCTGTTATTTTGTTTAGGATTTTTGTATTTATATTCAGGAGGAGATGAACTTGCATTTTTCTTTTCTTATAATCTTAAGTTCTTTGGTGTTAATGTTTTGCTGACCTTGTAAAGTAAGCTCGTAGGTTATTCCTCTTTTAATATTCTCTGCAAAAGTTTTTGTGAAATTGTTACTTTTCTTTGGAAGATATTTGGGAGAATTAATTCTGAAGTCATTGCAGCCTTCTTTGTTATTGCTTTTTAAATGGGAAAGTTTGAGATTACAGATTCAATTTATTTAAAAGCTACATGGATATTCATATTTCCAATCTCCTGTACCAATTTTGACAATAGACTTTTCTAGGAATGTATTTCATAATTTTCAAATTCAGTGTTGTTTATAACAACACTAAAGTTTCGAAATATTTTTTAGTAATATTTTAAATATTTGTGGTACCTGTTGTGTTATCCTATCTTCATTCCCAGTAGTATTTCATGAAAGGTAGAATGAAGAATCAGGGAGAGCTTTCAAAATCAGTCTTGCCTTAAACTGTGCATGCACTTTTATGAAAATCCAAATGCCAGTGTTATCAAATTTATTAATTAAATTATTTTTATTGTTTATTATTGGCATTATAATGAGCTGTCTTTGTCTTATCTGAGATTGTCATGAAGTAATCTTAGAGCTACATTGGAACCTTTGTTTTCTTAGTATCTAGATATGCTTTCTGTTTCTTTGCTCTTTATTTTCAGCTTTTTCAATCACTCCTTTATTTTCAGAGGTTTCTTTAAAAAATATACAATTGATTTTTTAATCTGATCCAAGGTAATTTTTTCTTTTATAGGTGAGTTTACCATTATATTTATTGATAATATAGATATTTGATCCTGATTCTATCCACGGTTAAGCATGAGTAATGTACACTCTTGAAATTAGTAGTTTCAAGAAATCTTTTCAGAAGGGCATTTCTTCACATAAACTTAGACCGCTCTCTCTATCAGAGATCAAAGTTGAGTGGGTTTCGAAATCACCAATTCATTTATTCAGTAGTGTATGTTGCTAATTATATCATAGGTGTTGTGTATACACTCAGGGCAGACAGGCACTGTATCCTTATACAATCTAGTAGCAAACACTAAACAAATAATTCTAAGTGTGCAAAATTGTGACAATTGAAGAGTAGTGAAGAAGCATACCTAAATAGAGGAATTTATGTGTTAGTAGAAAACTATTACTACAACTGAGAAGTATGTGGGAGCAGCATATGAAAACAGGCTTCACAAAAGAGGACACTCCATCTTCAGCTCTGGATGATGGTGCTTTTTTTTGCATTTGATAAGTATCACATGCCCATTGTGTATAGTTAAAAGGTAGTCATGAGAAAATTCACCAAATTTTGCCTTTTGCTTCATTCTTTCATCCCCTTTAGCCCAAATTGTTGTCTTTTGCCCTAACAAGACATCACATTGTAGTTTGCACAGCCACATGAGTCAAGCTTTGTCTTGATGCACATAATAATTTTCTTGTCATGATCTAGCCCTGTCTTCCTAGATCACTCTGACAAAATAAGGGGGTGGTTCTTATTTGTCTTTTGATCTTTGCAGGCCATGGCATTTAAATTCATTTTGCTGAACAAAACTAGACAATACAGATATTATATGGTGTTGAATTGTAGAGGGGAAGTTTATAAACTGGACAGTGAATTCCTTCTGGCAGGCAGCACTGTTGCTGTATGACCTTACTCAGTGTCTTGCATATTTAGTTATTTTGTGAGTCAGTGACTATAAAGTGCACATTTTCTGGGTTTTGCTGGCGTCTAGGAATATGTGACAAAATCCTTTGTTTCCTTTTTAATTAGTTTAGCAAAGGGATTATGATGGTAATTTATGAAATTCTAACATTAGGAAGCATTCATTAGAAACATTCTGAGGGGTTCAATTAAAATTTGTATTTCCAAAGGACTTTTTCACTTTATATTAGTGTTTTGACAACTTTCTGAGCTAGATAGGATGGTCATTAGTATTTCTACTGTACTAGAAAATATATTCAAAGATATTAAGTCACTTGCCTAAGACAGCAAATCTATTTAATGGTTGAGTCAGGACTAAAGCATTTAATTCCTAAACTGTTGACTTTTTGGTTACCCTGTATTTCCCCTACTTAGCTGCAAATTCATCCTGAAAATATTGGAATCCCTACTATGTGCCTAGCATCTTGCTCTTGACAGAGTAAAGATTGTATAGATTAAAACTCTTAAAAATGGTGAGATTTTAAAGGAAACTTTTGGTTCTCCTATTTTACAAGGTATTCTGTTGTCCTCAGATACTTCAAAAGGCATGGCATATGGATTCTCAGTGTTTGCTTTCATTAAGAGAAAATACTTATTACCTTTTTTTTTCTTTTTAACAGTTACTGTTAGAAGTATTTATTTGTTGCTTAATAGCATAGAAAATACAGAAACCTGTAGAGAACAATTATAAAAGGCAGACTCTTATAAGTCTTCTAACATCAGGCTACTGCAACAGTGAAGTATGACAAAGGAGACTTGAATTCGAAACTGGATTTTGTAATTCAGTTACTATGATTTTGAGCAGGCCATTGTTAATATAAATAGGAACAGAGCACAGGTAAGAAGGAGTAGAGTGAGTGGAAGATGAGGAAATAAGGTGACATTTCTATACTATTGGAAGGAAGGAGACAGACAGAGATGATTCAAAGCAGAAGTAGTGTGAATAAAGAAATATTGTAGGTTTTCAATGTTTTATAGTATCTCACTTTCAGAAGTTGAAAGGGAGGATAACATAAAATGTAAAATGGGAGAGGAGAGCAAATTGATGGGGCAAGATGAGGAGGGGGGTCTCAAGATGTGATCAAGAGTGAGACATAGGGATAGTCTTAAGGTGGGAGTACACTTATCCCTCTCTTGGAGGAGATAAGAAGGATAATAAGGGTCTAAGAAAGCTGATGTGGAAAGGAGCATATTTGAAAAAACTCAAGTTCTTCAGGCTTGAGTCTAGCTTTTCTAGGTAACCACACTGTCTACATGGCTTAGGAGCTAATAGTATTACAATATTTTAAATAAATGAAAAATAGACATTTATTTTACTTTTGAAAGATTCATGTTAATTTTACATTTTATTTATTTATTTTAGTCTTTTTTTTTTTTTTTTTTTTTTTTTTTTTTTTTTTTTTTTTTTTTTTTTTTTTTTTTTTTTTTTTTTTTTTTTTTTTTTTTTTTTTTGAGACTATGTCTTGCTATTTTTACCTGTGGAACCACAGGCTCAGGCTCATGTTGCCCAGGGTACCACAGACTCAAGCAATCCCCAGCCTCAGCTTCTCAGGTAGCTGGGATTACAGGCATGCGCCACCATACCCAGCTATATTTTTTTTGGAACTAGGTCTCACTACGTGGCCCTGGTGGCACTCGAACTGTGACCCCTGGCTCCGGCCGCAGCTTCCTAGGCTGCTGCTTACAGGCATGCGCCACCATGCTCGGCCCTATTTTTGAATTTTTTTAATTTGATTGCACATATATAAATTTTACATGGTTGTCTTCCCCTAGGTTCTCCCACCATCTTGTTACATATGAACCTTCATCTTAACCTCATGCCCATGCCTCTCCCGATTTTACTCCCTTCTTCCTTTCTTGCTCTCTTCTTCAGTTCTGCTGACAGTTTTACATTTTCCTTGTCCTTTCATTTGTTTGTTTTCCTCATATCATGCATATGGGTGAGATCATCCAATATTTCTCTTTATCTTTCTGGCTTATTTCTGCTAACATGATTGCTTCTACATACATCCGTGTTATCACAAATGCATCAGATTTGTCTTTAGAAATAGGCATTTTAGATGAACTTAGTTTCATTATGGACATTTCAGTGAGTTTCTATATGGTCAATTCAGTTTTTTTTTCCCATGGAGGTTATAATTTCAAAAGGAAAGTGGGGAGGTAACTATTAAGTCAATATATTAGGGCTGAAATATGTTCTCAGTTTTTGCGTGCCTCAGTTTGGTGAGATGCTCATTTCTCTGGGCTTTTGAGTTAAAGTTGGCCAACCACCACTGATTATTAAGAATTTATGGAAATTAACATATTCAAAGTCAAACCATTGTTTCTGTTTTGTTGCTGCAACTATACTTGAACACCTAAAGTTGTGCTGAATGGAACTGTGCCCTTCTCGATAGCCAAGGACGGATTTGTATGTGCCGTAGTTGCTCACCCTGTGGAAACCACAGAAAGCCCTTTCTCAATCTGTGCATGTAGTTTTCTAACTCCAGGTTGGAATATAAAATGCCTTGTTTCATTTGTTTGGATTTCCACATCCTCCAACAAAACCAGCATTTTAAATACTTCCAGCCTCCCATACCAGCCCATGAAAGACCATTAAATCCAAAGTATTTCACATGCAAAATTATCCAAAGTTATTGCTGTTTATAATGTTGTTCTTTATCAGAAAGTGCTTGAATTTCCCAGGTGAGAAAGTTTCTCCCACTTCTGCTTACCAGAGTGACCCCCACCACACTGTAGTTGTCTGGTTATGCCATTTAGGATGAGCTGGGATAGAAACTTGAAAACTGGGACAGTTATGGTGATTGGGTCCCCAATCTGTTTTAGCTATGCAGTGTGGTGCCCTATCCTTGACAATCTCCTAGCCTATCTGCACCTTTTCTCTAGATTGTGATCTCAACTAGATCTTATTCTGCATCTCCCCCCCCCCTCCAGTCTCTGTCCCCAGCCTCTGTCCCCCCAGTCTCTGTATCTATGGCAACATCTAAGGACATTTTTGATTGTCACAACTGGGCTGGCACTCCTGGCATCCCATGTAGGGAAACTGCTAAAAGCCATGACATAAAACTGTCCATCCCCAAATGTCAGTAAGGCCATGTCTGAGTAACTTTGATCTAGACCCTTGCTGCTCATTTGGGATTTTTCCCCCTTCTCTTTTCTTGGTTCACTGCAGAACGGAAATGTACTTTGTGTTCCCTCCCTCTCTGCTACCTTCCATTCTTGAAACAAGCTCAGGGCCCTTTTGAGGTTTTCTAAGGCTTTACTCTCATCACAACATAGAAATCAATTGAGTAAAAATAACAAGGAAATTACAGTTTCAGGAAATCTTAATTAAAAGCTAGCGATGTTAACCACTTGATTTAAAATAGAACAAAATCCCCATCCTTCTCTAGGCCTCAGTCTCATCTTCCCTCTCTGGTTTCCCCCTCCTGGGCTTCCCTCCTTCCTTTCCCACATCCCTGAGCTCAGGAGCACCTTGGCAGTTGGCTTCACAGCCTTCCTTCAAATGAGCAATGACAGGGATGAAGACTCCGTAGTGACTGTAACAAGGTGCGATGGGAAGGCTCTTTGGATTGCACAGATCCAGCCAGGACTAGTTCTCATTGCCCTCTTTCTTTGAAGAGGTTCACATGGTGGGATTACATGAGAGTGTTTTCCTTGGTTCTGTTGCACAGCACAGGTCTGCTCTTCTCCCCTCTACCGGCTTTGTGGATATGTGACCTGTTCAGCTGCCCTGGACACACGTATAGGCCCTTTAGGGCTGAGGGCTCTGCTGCTGCCTTATGGCTTTTAGTTTCACTTTCTTACATCTTACATCATTGTTCTCCTTTCAGGTGTGGTCTCCATAATTCTCCCACCACCACAGCACCTGTGAACCATCACCACAATCTATTGTCTTCTTCCTCCCACTCTTTTGACCCTTCTCTCGCCCCCTCCTCTGCTGTTTACCTCAAATCTACAGTTAGTTTGCAAGTTTTGTCTTTTTCCTGACCTTTTGTTCCGTTTTGCTATGTTCACCTGTAAGTGAAACTTTGCGATTATTTTCCTTTTTCTTCAGTCTTATTTCACTGAGCATAATCTACATGAGGCAGAGGCAAACTATGGCTGATATCACCTGATCCAGCTTACAGAGTATTACCTATTAGGTAGATTGATGAAGAGTAATTTGATAATTTTCTTAGCATTTATTCATCTTCCATCAGCCTACGATGTCATGAATAGAGGGATCTGCACCTTGTTACTATCTGACCTATGAGTATATATGTGCCCTTCTAGAGCTTTAAGAGCAGGATAGTTTAATTGCACTGACCTGAGTATTCATTCTAGGCACACCAAAGTTGCAACTTTGGTAATTCGCAACTTTGGTAAATTACTGTACTCTTTTTCAAAATGCTGTAGGGACAAAGCCTAATTACTTAAAACACTTAGCACAGATTCAGGCCTAGGGAAAAGGGCTTAGTCGGAAAGGGGTAATTGCCCTCCTCCCTTTCTACCAAGTGAAGGTGACTGAGATTTGGGTGAGCTCTTTCTCTAGTTACCCTTAAACAATTTTGTATACTTTCAAATAAACTTTGACACTTGTCTTCCTGCAATGAAAAGTGGGGTTGGGGGGTTGGAGGGTTCCTAGTGCTCTTCTTCCTGTCCTCTGCCTGGAAGAGGATAGAATCTTTTATTTCCTCACAGGATCAGTAAGCACCACTCTGTGTGTGTGTATTACCATTCTCTTCAACAAACAGTCTTTCTCAAACTGAGAAATTCCTTGGGCCTACATCAGAATCACCTAAGGTACTTATAAGTTAAAACTGGACTCTTAACCCCAGATCTACTGACCAGAATTTCTAGGACTGAAGCCATTGAAAATAAACCTCCCTTGGTTATTCTTCTGCATAAGCATGTGTAGAAATGCTGGCCTGTGCTTTGGTCTCACTTCCTTCCTTTACTTGTTTCCTTGACATGGAGTCATCTTTCCTCTTCCATAGAATTCTTACACATTTCTGAAGAACTGCTTCTTCTGAAAGTTTTCCCAGATCCTCCAAACATGAAGTTAATTTTGTGTCTTCATTACTGTATTTATCTGCTTTGTATTGTTTAGCTTGTGATCCACTAATGAGAAGCTCCTTGAGGGCAGTGATTGCCTTTATTCTGCCCTTGGCCAGCAGCCAGCATGTACTCTGAATGCCTCTGCATAATTGGACTCCAAAGATAATTAGTTGAGTTTGGTTTGATTCTCTAATAGGAGTGCTTGTGCATGGGCGCATGCATGTATATGTGTGCGTGCACGCCTGCATTTGTGAAGAGTTGTTTGTGATCTGTTTCTGCCTTATCCTCTCTTCTCGATATTGCCCATCAAACTGGTTGCATAAATCCTCCAAAATCCCAATTACATCCAGACTAATTAAGAGAAAAAAATGATACACTTGTGTTCTGGGTTAGTTTTCCTTTTAGGAAACAGATTTGATCATTCTTCTCACTGAAGAGGCAACTTTTATTCCACACCTTCCTCTTTATTCTAAGACAAGTAGGGAACGTGCACCCTCTGTGCTCCCATGGACATCATGGGAGAAAAGGTATAGAGATGAATTCTAGTTTCTAGTAAGATGGTTTCTCCAAAGTTGCCCACCCTGGTTCCTGACATTTGCCACTTTTGTGGTTTGGGATAATACTGATTCTATATCCACAGGTTTATTGGATTGCTGAGATTGTTGGCAATAAAATGTGGTGTACTCGTGGGAGTGCTTCAGTTTCCTTATATACTAGAGGGTCACAGGGAGAACAAGGGGGCAGAGGGACCTGGAGGGTCTGATTAGTGGAAATTAGAAAGGAATATGATTCCTGAGAATGAGAGGATGTTTTAGAAGAGTCTTGAGATATTAAGTCATTGCCCCTTAAAAGAAGTATGTTGATTACTTGTACTTAGACCTGGCAGCAAGATCAAGCTAAGAAAATTACTGGATTTGGAAGATGAAATTATATTTTCAGTGGGTAGGGCAGGATTTTTGAAAGCAAGAGTGAACATGTGGTGGAAGAGACTAAATGGCTGTTGTAGAAGGGGACCCTACAAATTTAGGGAGACTCATCTTTTTGAAATTACTGTCTTTAGATTTCCAGTGTTGGGAAGAAAAGCACTAGAAGAATGACAGGTGACCACAATTAATAACTTAGTCAGAACATGGAATTCACAAATGTGTAGTTCAGGAAATTTTAAATTTAGATGGATAGAGATCACTCCCCTCCCATGGTCCTTGCCTTGATCTTTTCAAGTCCATGCAGAACTATGAAGTAACCAAAGCTAGTGAGAAAAGGTCAGTGAATTTAGCAAAAAGAGTTCTTTTGCCCTTAGAGTAAATGTAGTGACGATTTACAGAGGAGAGGATAATAAAGTTGGAATGGACATGTGCATGTTGACCATTCCTTGAGGAATTGACTTGGAAAGAAAAAGTGGTAATTATACCATCTGGATTAAGTTTGTGTCTATAAAAAAACCAGAGCACACTCCAGTCAGCATTCCAGAGAGGTCTGTGTGTTGATCCTATGCATCAGACCCTCCCATCTCTCCTAACCCCTGTAGTTTTACCTTTTTCAGAATTTAATAAAAACAGAATGACACAAGTATTTGAATGACGAGCTTCATATAACTTATAACTTTCATTTAACAGAATTTCTGCTGTATGTAAGTTAAAAAAAATTCGAAATGCAAGTAATTTCCCCTTCCCCAAAACAAATCAAGAAAACAAAATTAGCCTATAAAGTGGCTGAAGGGAAAAGGTGTATTAAATAGAGGAGCACATGGAGATATGCTCATCTCATGATGACTATTTTAGTTCTAACTAAAATTAGGTGAGTTTATTAGTTTTGGACAAGTAGTAGCAAAGATGGAGAGGAGGGCAGTGGTGAACTAAATAAATATTTCCTTTTCAAAACAAGCATCTTCTTTCACCTTTCTCACGTCTCCCACCTTCTCTTGCGGGCTGCGGGTTGGGAGTGGGAACACACACATGCACACAAAAACGTACACACACACACAAACACAAATATGTGAATTTACATTTTCCTGTTATAAGTATTTCATTTACAAAAATATCATTAATGCATACCAAATTCAACTCCAGGTTGATTTGAGGGCTCTCCGAGCCTATTTGATGGTACCAGGACTTGATGTAATATAGAATTTTATGCATTTGTTTCTTAATTCAGGGTTTATTTTGCGAAGTCTCCCGCTTGTAATTTTTGTATCATTTTTCTCTGAATTAATAGGAATTTTAAAACTTATTTTAAAATGATAGTATGTAAAATTTTTATTTTTGAGGTCTGGAATTGTAACTTTCAGGTGTAAGAATATCAGTAATCATATCTATACTTATTCTATACTTTGTGTTCTGGTAGTGCTGGTATATTCCATACAAATTAAATGACATATTTATATGTATGTATATATAAGTATATATGTAGTTTTATTATAAAGGTACTAATTTCTTTGAATAGTTTTTCATTAGCAAATAGTTGACTTTTGCTGTATTTTTCTATAGTTGTGATTTTCAAAGCATAAGGGGATGTTATTTCTCCAGAGATAGATAATACAAAGCAGATGTTTACACATTCATTAATTATTTCTTTCATTTAATTATTTTTCTGTTATTGACATGTTCATGTCCTCATATATGTTGACCGCATATTCTGCTAATGGAATTTGGAGTTTGTAGGGATATGTAAGCAGCGATACCATCTACCAAAAGTTTTCAAAGGAGGCTGCCACTTTCTATTGCAATTTGCTGCTCTGGGTGCTAGTACTGAGGTTATTAGAAATACAACATATTACTCATTGCCATAACTGGGATCATTTTGCTGTGTCATCAGATGTGTCTGGAGCATAAATATCTGATGCTCTTAATATATACAGAAGTGAGACTATAAGTCTGAAAAGCCCCCAGAGTGGCCAAAATTTACTAACAGTAAATATAGTAAACCTTATGCCTACTATGTGACAGGTGCTTTGCATATAGTGCTATATGTTATGTCCAGAAAAATCTTATTTGGTGGTCATGTGGCCACTTTTTACAAAAGAGAAGATTGAGGCTTCTGAATAATAGAACTTGTCCAAGGTTATGTGTTTAGTGCTAAGATTTTAACTTAGGTTTGTGTGTCCCTCAACATCTTCATTTGAGCCTATTTGCTCCTGTTTTCAGTCATTCATACAACTTTTTTTTTTCAGTATTTACTACATGACAAGCCCCAGGTGTCCAAGCTTAAAGGAAGGCAGATAATACAGTCCTAAAAGATAGATTTTACAGATGAATATTAAAAGTAAAGATTCTATGACCCTGTCTATTTTATTCACTGTTGCACCCACAGGACAGTATATTAGGAAATCAGTGAATCGATTGAATGGATGCATGAGTTAGTGAGAGGCAGTAGCTAACTTGGAGAGAGGGTATAGATGTGCTAGGAAACAAAAGAGCAGACTGTCATGGATCTTTAGTGTTTGAATAAGTAGTTGTATACCCCAGTGGCCCACAGGGCAGGAAGAGTCTGCCATATGCTCAGTGATGCCTGGAATAATGACCTGGGGTCATGAATGACCAAGGTACCCAGGCTCTCTGTCTGGGGACTTGAGGGGCAAAATGACTCATAAGTGTGACATCCTCTTTGAAAAGCAAGGATGTTTGAAAGACATTTTAGAAAAGGCTCCACCAAAACGATTCCTTCCCCCTTTAAAGCAGTCTGAAGATCTGAAATTCAATGTATTGGAAAAATCACACATGAAAGAGCTCTTTTCCTACTGATATTAGATCAAGAGATTAATAATAATAATAACAACAATAATAATAATTTGTTTTCTTTCCATGATAAGTTACTATAACACTACATTTTCCTGTCAATTGAATCTTTAAACATTCAATTTATATTCTTTGGAAGATACCTTATAAAGAGTATATACGAAGTACACAGCCTGTAACAGTCTTAGTACTCTAATAAGTAAATAGGTTGTATAGCGTAACAAAGCATTTTATTGAGTAATATCATTTGGAAAAAGTTATAATATGATGGAGCACTTTATGTTTGGCGTATCATTTAGTTTTTATTGTAAGAAAGAAGATGGGTAATTAGGAAACAATTGAAATGATTTTAATTTCATTATTCAACAGCATCGATGCGCTACTTTCTTGTCCCAAGAATGTATCCATTAACAGTGATGTTTTGCCTTACAGCTTTTCTGGGAGAAGAGGCTACAAGGACTTAGTGCATCAGATGTAACAGAACAAATTATAAAAACCATGGAACTACCTAAAGGTCTTCAAGGTATTATCCAAGTTCAGTTGAGCACCCACTGTGTGCCAGGCTCTATGTTAGATGCTGTGGAGTCGGAAATGACTGAAACCAATCTTTACTTTGTGGGGTGGATCATGGACCTTACTGGATGATGTACCTCTTGTGTCTTAGGAAACCCAGGGAAAATGTTGGTGAATAGCTTGTATGTTGCAGGGTTGCTACAAGAAAAAAAGGTTTTCTTCTGTGTAAAATTTTGACTTAGGTAAGGTTCACCATCTAAATCAGCCCATATGCTGCTTTTAGAACCAAATATAGCAAAAGTGTAGAATTTCCAGATTTCCTGCTGTAAGCCACAATTGCTGGCCCCAGCACTTACTTTCTCTCATCCTCTTACCAGAACAGCTAACAGCTTTTCTTTGGCCTCTTCATTCACAAACTATCATTGTAAGTAGCAGTAGGAATAGTACCTGTCCCAGTGACAGCAGTGACAGCAGCAAGTGGGGTCTGGGTGGAGAACTCTTTGCTAGTCTACCTATCATAACACATAATAATCTAGAGACACATAGTTTTTCAAGTAGTAGAACTTCAACTTCTAAATCTTGACATCTTGTTGATTGTTGAAAAATCCTCATAATTCATGGTTAGAATATTAGATTACTGTCTCAGTCCCTCATTTCTGTGTTTTTGAAAATCATTGCTCCCAATAGTTTAACAATTTAGGACTCCAAGCAATGCATTTAAATGTAGCCATGGTGCCAGTTATCTCTGTGGAGTCAGGGTGCACAATCATTTGATTTAGATATTTTGCTATGTATTTAGGGGAAAAAAAAAACCTGCTAAAGTTGTAGGTGCAGAAGGTTTTTACTGGCTTTCCATGTGAAGTCCCAAAATATGAAAAGTGTTGAGATTTACTAGAAATTAAGGTTAAATGCTATAGGAGAAATTGTTTCAATACTTGATCTGAAATATTTGAGTATCATGACTTTGGTAGGGATTTAGAGTAATAAAATATTTGCCCTGACTTGAGGAATTGGAGCCAACTTCTAGGAAGTTTAGAACCTTGAAAAACATTCTAAATGCTCACTTGAAAGTTGTGTTAAAGTTTTATGAAAGGGTTTGGTTATTATTATTATATATATTTTTTTAGAGACTGGGTCTCACTACGTTGCCTGGGGTTGTCTGGAACCCGCAGACTCAAGTGATCCCTAGCCTCAGCCTCTCAGGTAGCTGGGATTAGGATTTGGTTATTTCGTTTCTATTTCTTTAGTGGTAAATCTTCCTGGTACTGTAACTATTAAGTAGCTATTTGCCCTGTCCCTTGCTGCTTTGGCTGGTGTCAATCAGAAATACAGGGTCACAAATGTCGTATGTCACTTAAGATTTTACTCAACACATATAAAAACTTCCTTTAACTGCTACCTATTTCTAATTGCAGGAGTTGGTCCAGGTAGTAACGATGAGACCCTTTTATCTGCTGTTGCAAGTGCTTTGCACACAAGCTCTGCGCCCATCACAGGGCAAGTCTCCGCTGCTGTGGAAAAGAACCCCGCTGTTTGGCTTAACACATCTCAACCCCTCTGCAAAGCATTCGTTGTCACAGACGAAGACATTAGGTAAGGCAATTTAGCATAACTTTAAAAACTTGTTTTTCACATTTAGTAAATTTTATAGCACTCTTTAGGTTTCAGTGGCGCATCTAGTAAGTGATGAATCAACCAGAAAGTGCTATGTTTTTTAAACAAGGGTTTTCATAAAATGAACGGAAGGTGATAGAGGATGTTTGAAACACATACATACTTGTAAAAGGTGGAGGTATGTATGAGGAAGCATCATGTTCCTGTCCAAAGGGCAGGTCAGTTATATTCTCTGCACATGACTTTTGCAGTATCTTTTGCAACATGGGGTTCTGTCTTTCTGCTCTAAAGAACCCCTTTCATATCAGTCATGCCTTTTGTCATTGCTTCCTGCATGGGTTTGCCTGCAGTCCAGTCTCTTTTTAAAGCAGATCATTGACATGCAGTTGTATTTTCAAAGTTCAGTTTACTTTTGATTATGTTTACCTCAGTTAAGCTTAATTTAGAATTTATCTTTGTTTCAAGTAAAAATTTAAGGTGTCTCCAAAGACATAGCACACAGAGGTGCAAGATGAGAAGCAAATGGGAAAGATGAAGCAAAGGACAAAGCAGTAAAACAGAGCCAGGAATGAAAAGAGGACATGAACTATATCTATTAATGTATTTTACTCTTTCTCAGTCTTGGCCACAAATTAGTTTTTAAGCAACAAATAGTGAAAGGAAAACACATAACTCAGCTTGATTATGCTCAGAAAATATAAGCAAACCATTGCTCACGAGAAGCAAAACTATTGTAGATATTAAGACCAGAAAGAAATTCTTACATGAAATTTATGGACTTTAGTAGCCTTACTTTATGATACTAGTGTATTGTATTTTTTTAAAAAATAGGACAGTTTCTGTACTTCATCCTTCAGTCCGAATGCAAATTAGTAAGTGTTCCTGGAATATTTTCCTAAGCAAAACCAGCAGGTGGCACTTTTGATTCATATAATTTCAAAATAGGTTTTATAATTTATTTGTTTTTTAAACCTCATGAAATTGGCTTGAAAATGTTTGTAAATGCTTGCATCTGGCTAGGTTTATAACTGGAAAGACTTCATTGGGTTTTAAAGTAGTTCCTTCTATCCAGATGTAGAATGGTTCAAAGTTGCATTCAGATACTTTGATTGCATATTTTTTAAGAAAAACAAAATATAAAATCAAGAAGAAGAATTAACTTGTTCCTTGTACTATTCTTCCCCTCGAGGAAGGAAATCACTCAAGAGACAAGTTCTTTTCTGTTTTGGAATGAGTACCCTGTTAACTCTTCAGGAGTCCACCAGGTCATTGTGAGTGCTGACAGAGGTTCTTGTAGCTATGTTATGGGAGTGTTGATGGCATCAGCACCACATCTTTTGATAGCAGAGGAAATGCTCTGAAAATTGGATGTCCATCATTTCCTTTTCGAGTAAACTTGTCTAACCAATTGCTCAATTGATATAACAGAAAGTTGTCATAACAGAAATTTTTACGCAAATGTTTCTTGTTAGATTAGTATAGATTCAAAATAAAGTGCTGCCCTTGGAATTGTTACCCTTTCTGTATTATGTAGCCAATGTTCTATTTCTATTAAACCTTCAATAAAAGGTCTCCATATTAAGTATATATATTTTGGCATGCTTGATAATGTCTCCTATGGATGTATTTGTTTTCTAACACTGAATGACAAATCTTCACAAATTTAGTAGCTTAAAACAATACTCATTTACAGCTCACTGTTCATAGATCAGGAATCTGAATCAGCTGTGACTGGGTTCTCTGCTCAGGATCTTACAATGCTAACATCAAAGTGTTGGCTGGATTTCATTTCCCCTGGAACTTGGAGTCCACTTCCAAGCTTAGCTCCTGTGATTATTGCCAAGTTAATTGCTAGTAAGATTGAGGTCCCTATTCTGTTGAGGTCCCATCTATTTGGAATAAGGACTTTTCTCAGCTGGCAGAGGCTGCCAACACTTGCTTTGTGGCTCCCTTCATACTTCCTCTTCTGCTTCTTTTAGGAAGGACTCAGCCCTTTTTAGGGCCCTATTTTTTTTTTTTTTTAGACTAGGTCTTGCTATTTTTGCCCGTGGAACCTCAGGCTCACATTGCCTGGGGTACCACAGACTCAAGCAATCTCCAGTCTCAGCTTCCCAGGTAGCTGGAATTACAGGTGCACACCACCATGCCCAGCTATATTATTTTGGAACTAGGTCTCATTATGTTCCCCCTGCAGGACTTGAATCATGATCCCTGACCCAGCCCTGGCCACAGCTTCCTAGGCTGCTGCTTATAGGCACGCACCACCATGCCTGGCCTTAGGGTCCTTCTTTTAGGCCAAGTCCTCTATGATTACCTCTCACTTGATTAACTGAAGGTCTTTTGATTGGTAACCTAATTATGAAGTTGGAGCCTGTCATTCACAAATTTTGTTCATCGTAAAGGGGAAGGAATTATACCAGAAGTATATCCATGGGTGGGAGCAGGGGTGTCTTGGAGATTGGGTTAGAATTCTGCCTACAACACTCAAATGCTTTAATTTCTAGTTTCACATATATGGAAAGTAATGCTCAAGACAAGTGAATCAGCAACAGATGTTAGAGTTTACAATAGACTTCTCCAGCCAAAGGGACTGTGTGTTCTATTTTCCCTGTCTTCCTAATGGGGTTACTCTAGGGCAGCTGTGCAGATGCTCATATTCTCCTATTAGGCGGGAGAGACTGCCAATGAGATGGATATGCCATTTGTCATAAACTTTGAGATTCTAAGCCACAGGCAAGACTAACTACATAAGAAATAAACAATGTGTTCTTCTTGACCTTACTCTGTGAAATGAAAATCTGTTGAACTGGAGTTTCTTTTAATAAGACAGAGGATTAACCCAGTGACAGCCTCTCTCTTTGAAAATTAAAAAGAAATAAGTGGAAAAAACAAAGAAAAAAAGATTAAAAAAAAAGAAATAAGTGGAAGTCTATATCTTTTAACTCTTTGTGCTGCATTTAGAATTTAATATAGATGATGTCCAATTTTGTGGATTCACAATGTATGTTGACTTCACCACTTGGATGTGTCTCATGAGGTGGAAGAGATAAAGATGAAATGTCATGGACTGGAATAAAGTAAAAATGACTTACAACTAATTAGGCCCCCAAGGAGGTGAATACTCAGTGAATCTTAGTAGACTTTTCCAGACCATTGTTCCCCTGCCCTTTGACTTTGGTAGGTTTGGGACTGAACTGCAAGTTATCTTCCTCAGTTATTGGTAGAGATGATGAATCTTTTTCAGTTGAACCCTCAGCTTCTTGTTGCCCGCCTTCCTTGTCAGTGGCCTACTCCATCTCCCATTCTACATCCATCCTAAGTACCTTCCTCTGGCCTCAGGAGACAATTTGTCCTGTTTTCTGTTCAAGCCCAACCTTCACGCTGGTGCCTTTGCTGTTCTCAGTCCTCTACTTTTTGAGAACCTTTACATAGAAGTCTTTTGTGTTTTTTCAGCCTTTGCCTCTCTACTTAGTTTAGGTGTTTACCAACTTTGCTTGCTAGAACTGTTTTAGGAATTGCTCTCCGACTTTGCCAGGAAGCAGCTCTCCAGTCCTTTTTTGCTTTTTTAAGATATCGTGCATACCAATAGCCCTTCTTCCTGTATGTTCCATATAACAGCAGAACCTTTTTTATGAAATGGAGCTACCATCTCTTACATTTGAGTTTTCATTGCAAACCCCAAGACACAGAGACACTTCTGGCATGTTCTTAACCTATTAGGTTCATGTCAGCTGAAGGGGTGTTTTTCAGGTTCTGTCCTCTATGTGTAGGATCATGTGGGTTGACATGATAATCTATGCAACTTGGGATGTCAGGAGAGAGCTCTGACTGGCTTGCCCTTGAACATAGCTGTTAAAAGCCAAATGAGTCCCAACTTTTAGTGCCCCCATTTCTTTCACCTTTCTGTGTCTCACTGAACAAGCCTTTTCTTTTTTTTTCATAACTTCCCTCTTCTACCCTTGTTATTTCTTAGTATCCTTTATAGTGTTTGTGATTTGGTTTTGTGACTGTAGGGACAATCTTTGCAAAGTGTTACTAAATTTTTCTTAGTAATCTTCATACTTTGGAAGAAAATGTAAACTTAAATATTAGTGTATTTCCATCACTTGAACAAATTATCAGAGCTTTTCTATTTTATTTCTTCTCAAAAGGAAACAGGAAGAACGAGTCCAACAAGTACGTAAGAAATTAGAAGAAGCACTGATGGCAGACATCTTGTCACGAGCTGCTGATACGGAAGAGATGGATATTGAAATGGACAGTGGAGATGAAGCATAAGAATATGATCAGGTAGGGTCGCATGGGGTTGGGCAGGGAGCCTAGGAAATACATTTATGGCCTATCTCAACTGTAACAAAAAGACTTTGCTGACAGGTGCTCTTATTTGACTCCTCCCTTCATTTAGAGCCAGTAAATGATTGTATCCTTTTGTTCTCAGTATGTGAAGATATTCACACCCCTGTAGCTACTTACAAGGAATCAAGCCTCCTTTATTAATATCAGATGGGGAAACTCTGGTATTGTTAGAATGAAAAAGCAGGGGAAGAAGAAATGTTCCATTTAGGCCTGTCAACCTCATCAAGCATAACAATTTTATGCTCCTCACTGAGCAAAATGAACCTTTACTTACTTTTTTGTATGAATATGTATATTAAAGGTTGAGGTTTACTGCATTACTTAAGATTTACTATCATAGAGAAATGTTCAGGTTAGCAAGCATTTTAAGTAGTTGCAAGAAGTTAATGATAAAAAGGTATTAAAATATCTAGCTTGAATGAGATACAAATTATGAATATCAAATATGAAAATAGTTCACTTTACAGTTGTACAGCACCATCTCATCCATGTTAAAGAATAATAAGACTTTGGTACTTGTTTAGTATCTATAAATGTTATGATAAAATAAACCTTAAAGTAAGATACATCATTGTTGGAAATTTTTCTAAATGTTCTCAATATATGTTTGGATTTGGCTCTCTATTATATATTTTTTGTCATTTGTTAACTATCGTTTCTCACTTTATAGTGATTTAATTAACTAAAGAAAATACTTTCATAAGCATAAGGATGAGTACCTTTGATCTCTTTGAAAATAAATATCAAAGGTTATTTTCCAAATAAAACATTGAAACAATGAGGGGATATATTGAGCACTTGACAAATTGCTATAAGTAAATGCTAATCAAGGCTTAAAAAATGTGGATCTAAGTGAAATTTTGCCCACCTGAGAAATCATTGAATTACTTAAGTGTGTTTGTTTTTCTTTACAGATAATATTCGACCGACTTTCCCCAAGAGCAAACTCTAGAATTGAACAAAAAAACGTTTCCACTGGGTTTTGCCTATAAGAAAAAAATGTACCCGAGCACATAGAGCATTTTAATAGCACTAACCAATGCCTTTTTAGATGTATTTTTGATGTATATATCTATTATTCAAAAATGATGTTTATTTTGAGTCCACAAGACTTAAAAAATTAATCTTTTGTAATATCAAGCAGGACCCTAAGATGAAGCTGAGCTTTTGATGCCAGGTGCAATCTACTGGAAATGTAGCACTTACATGAAATATTTGTCCCCCCCAACCCGTTCTAATATGAACAGATTAGGAGTACCAAATAAATTTCCCAATTAAAGATTATTGTGACTTCACTGTATATAAACAGATTTTTATACTTTATTGAAAGAGGACACCTGTACATTCTTCCATCAACACTGTAAAGACAAATAAATGATTATATTCACAGACTGATTGCAATTCTTTCTGTTGAAGAGCACACCTAATAAAGAGCCCCTCCCTTTGCTCCCTGATTTGCATTCAATGGTGATCCCTGGGCTTTAGAATTGAAATGGAGATGGTAGAAAATTGTTCATCCATTTGTAACATGCCTCTGGATATTGTGAACACTGTGCTGCGTTCACCAGAATTCTAAGTTGTCATCTAGCGCATGTCTGTTCCCTCCTGCCTGTGACTGGTACTTCTGTCAGTGCTATAAAAGTAAGGTATTTTCTTCCTTTGGGGTGAATAGGTATGAAAGTATCTTTTGAATACTAGTGGTTCATATTTGTTGCTTTTTATAGAACATTTTATATCTTCTCTTGTCTACTAACTTATTAAGTTAACAGGTGCAAGTCAGACCCTTTGCCACAGAAAAAGACAGCTTCTGGGCAGACTGACTTAATGAACCTAATGACAGTACTTCATTCATCAGCACCCATATATCGAGTATTGGCATCTTTTTCGATTGAAGCTCCTAAAGTGTAACCATTTAAATTCCTTGATATCTAATTCCCCCAATGAAAGAATACTATTAAATGAGGTTTGAAATCAAAATAGGTTACTCTGATGCTAAGGAATAGAGGGAGGAAAAAGAAAATACCAAGGAATAAGCAAATTTTGGGAAACAGCAAATATCATACTCCATAACTCTTAGTTCTTTCAAAATTAGACCCAGCAGTGATATGGTCAGACATGTGACCAGTTCCATGTGAGGGTCACCTGTACCTTTTATTACCACTACCTCTAAAACCTTTCTAGTTCCCAAGGAAGGGAAAGAAAAGAAAACAGAGCAATATGACTGGCTAGGTTTGGGCTGCTGTCTTTCCGGACCTTATGCCAAGCTACATAAATGCCTGTTTCTCAGAATTCCTGATTTACATCCAACTCATATCTCCTGACCTTAGACCACTAGTTTTCTCAGAGTAGTGCTGCTGGCAGATGACAGGAGTATTTGCACACTCTGGGAAGGCTTTTGGCAGAGGGTGTCAGCCCCTTAGATAGTCCCAATTAGGGTGGAGGTTGGAAGTCAGAATTGATTTCTTTTTGGAAAAATGGTCTGAAGAATTAGAATGGATATCAAAGACTTTCTTAGCCTTCCCTGACGTCTTGATTCTTCGTTATAATCATAGTGGAAATAACTTCACCTGATGGGTGATCGTATGTTCCTTTTAAAGCAACCTAACCAAGATATATGTGATTTCATAAATAGCTCTTGTGAAAAAGCAAAACACAGTGTACACATATACAAAATTTTGATTTTTGCTCTTAATACTTTGCTCAAGTAGAAAACGTGGTATGAAACCCTTTACATGTTATCCTATTGAAGGCCATCCCTTATGTCCAGATGTTGCCAACACATCCTCAGGATGACATGTCCAAAATTAAATTCAGCATCTTATCTCCAAAACCCACCACTATCTTGCATTCCTTAACTCCCATAAAAGCAAATCAGCTGCTCCAGTTGCCCAGATGTGATCCTAGGTGGTGTCCTTTTCCCTGCCTCCAACACCCTATCAATCCCAGTAGAACTATCAATGGCAATTCCTACCTCCATCTTTCTTCTTCATTCCTGCAGCCATTCATTGCCCTCATACACCGTCTTTTTTCTTCTGGACTTACTTTTTAGTGGTTATTCTCTCTCTCAAACCTGTCTCCTTGCCATCTCCATCCCTCTTTTCCCTGCTCCATATAGTCATCAGAGTGACTCTTAAAGCAATTGTGACGATATTATTTCCCTGCTCAAAAACTCTTCAATCAGAATATGCAGTTTGGGGTAATTCTCAGAGTGATCACTTTGAAATGAAAAGAAGCTGTGTTTCAACCCTAACTTACCGTTTGTGTGACTCGTCAGGTTACTTAATGTCTTTGAGCCTGTTCTTCCTCAGTTAAATAAGAATAATAATACCTACCTCATAGTGTTGTGAGGATGAAATGGGATTCTGTGTGTTAGATATTCAGCACAGTGCTTGACACATGGTGTGTACAGGCATTTACTGGTAATGCTAACTAACCTCCATTCACCTTCCTCATGACACTATTTTCTGCCTTTGCACCATTTATTTCCTTTGTAGAAATCTCAATCTGTTTGTGTTTGTTAACTTTTTATCTGTCTCTCTGCTAGAATGTAAGCTCCATGAGAGCAAGGATGTGTCTACCTTGTTCCTTGTTAGGACCCTAGCATTTAGCCTAGTGTGTGGCGCAGAGTAAGCACTCAGTTAATGTTTGTTGAATAAATGCAAAAATGATCAAAAGGCTCTACATGACCTGATACTTGCCTATTTGTCTAGCTCATTCTGCCACCCCCCCCCATTGTACTTTTAACTCAAGGAAACAGCATTACCTGCTCCTTTGAAATGCCCTATGGGCTTATATGTCTCTGCATCTGCTATTCTCTTTACCTGAAACAAACTTTGCCTACCTGTCTACAGGGCAGGTTCCCTGATCATTGATCCAGTCTCACCTCAATTGGTCCAGTCTACCTCCTCTGTGATGCTGTCTCTGGTTTCTCCAGGCAGATGTTCTTTTTCCCCTCTTCCAAGTTCTCACTGCACTTTGTGAATTACCTCCATGGAAGCACTTTATTGTAAAATTTTTTGCATGTCTGTTTCTATTTTTAGACTGTAAGTACTATGAGGGCAGAGACTGCATTCTTTCATCTCAGTGTCCTAAGAGCCTAGCACAGTGCCTGGCACATACCAGTTTGTCAATAAAAATTTCTTAAACGAATTTGTGAATGAACTAAGAGTCTTGCAGTTGAGAAGTGTGCAAGATTTATGTACTACCGTGGAAAACAACGGCCCTGGTGGCTTCTCCTTGTTCTAGAGAGGAACTCTAGAAAGCATTATAAAATTTATTTGAATAGAAACTTGTTTGGATTTTTAAAATAAGTTGCCTAATGTAGAACATCATAAACGATTGCAAAAGATATCAAAAAGTTCTGTGACCTCTCAAATGCTACAAAGTCCAAAATCAGTATTTGCACTACTGGTATTTCCATAGTAAATGCTATGCGAAAATGTACAGCAATAAATTTTGAAGCTTCAAAAATATTTGTGTAAGTCTTCAGTGACTTGATGAGGGACATGTCTGGCCTGTGTTTCTGAGAGACAAGAGGGTTCAACCTGTGCTTGAGGACGCCAATGCTTTCAGACCTCATCCAGTGATGGCACTTTCACTTGTTCAGTCACTCCGCTGGCATGTTGTCTAGTGACAGAAAGGAATGAATGGATGAATGAATACATGAATAATCAAGTGGAGGCTGCACTAGATCTCATGAGGTCCTGGACACCAAACCCCTGCGAAGAGAGCAGAGCTTCCACTTCCTACTCCACCCTCACTCTTGGGATTCATCTGTAAGCTCCAACTAAAGTATATTTCAGTGGCCTCCCCAAAGCCTACAGCTGGGGTGGTTCCATCAGTCACGTATAACAGGATTAGCTAAGGAGAGTGGACTGGGAATTGGAGTGGTGGGCTCTTGGCATGTGTCAGAGGATGCACTTGAAAACTCCACAATACACAATACACAGTTCTCCAAAACAACACAGGTCAGTTGCTTTTTCAATTATTTGGCTTTTGTTTTTATCATAGATGAGAACTTACTTCCTTTACAGTTATACAGTTTTGTAAGTTATAGACCTTTCTCACTTTGGTTAATGTCATATCTGAATCATAGCCTACACATAAGCCATGTCAAATGCACATGTTAGCATCCCTACTTGGGAGCTGGGGGAATCTAAGTGCAGACAGATTAAATGACTTACTCAGAATACGTAATGGCAAGAGACTGGTAAATTTGTCTCCAGGGACTGGAACTGGAACATAGTTATTTCCGCTCCATTTCTAGAACACTGCAACCTTCCAGTGTTTGTTCTTTCCTACCCAGGGAAGTGACTCCCAGCTTGGGTTGCCTGTCTTCCTGTGATGGAGTACAACAGCATTTGGTTCATCATATACGCATGACTTTATCGGGCAGAGTGATTCTTTGTAGGAAACCTGTTTCTTCCCTGTGTGACTAGTTGAAGCTTTCCCTGCTCATCTGCTGAGAAATCTCTACTGGGATTACTTCTTTTATGAGAAGTAGCAGATGCAGCTTCATAGTCACATGGTGGGAGTTTTTACATTTTCTTTCTGCCACATTATTTTATCCTCAGGTTTGCATTTTCTTTCAGATTTTTGCTTTCTTATGGGCATAATGTTGTGAACATATGGAAAGCAAGATGTAGCTTCACTGACCACAGGTCCCATGGAAGTGAAATAGGGTTGAAAGGGGCAGAAGCCGCCAACCAACAAGCCACAGGAAAAAACTCTTAAAAAGTGGCTTCTGCCTCCCATGTTCCCTCAACCACGTGTAGCAGTTGCCACTCAAATGCAGTTTAACAACAGGGTTTATTTACAAGGAAATTAACCAGGAAAAAATGAAAAGTCCTCAACGCCACAAGTGGCCAGTGTCTTACCCCAGTCACATTTTTCAGTCCCAGAGGTCCCAAAGACATGTCCAAGATGATGCCCTTTGCCCCTCCAAAACTGAGGCAGACACTCTGCAAAATCTAGTCTTTCTCCAGCATCTTCTCTTTGCGTCTTCTCTCTCCAGTGTTCTGAGCTGCTCCGCTTCTCCAAGGCTCTTCAAATTTCTTCCACAATTGCTAATGCATAAATCAGCTTTCCAAATCCCTGGCCCATCTCCAGGTACCAGCTCATTATGCCACTTAGCTCTGGTACCGCACTCTCCTCACCAGCTACTTTTCTGCTGGCTCCTTGCCACTTCCAGCTCACTCTTCCAGGGGGCTTCCCCTGGCCAGGCCACGGGGGCCTGTTCTCTCAGTCCACCATTCTCCTCTGCTTCCTTTTTCTTTTTCTTTTTTTTCCTACCCTTGCTCCTTTTCTGGCTTGTCTTTCTCTCAGACCCCACCACTAGGGCATTTTGGACGTCAGTAGAATTTTCAATTGCATCACTCACAACCCTGTGTCAGAAGGAGTTGTGAATGGGGTGTGTAAGGCAGTGTTCCCTGGGTGGACAAATATCTGACCTTTGAATATTTGTTTTCATCTTACCCTTTTGTGATTTTAATTTTGAGTTTATTAAGTATATAAAATATTAATAGAGTAGTACATGCACCCCATAAAAACTAGGAACACAAGCTTTTGTTTTGAAAGGGTTTATTCTTAGACAAGTTTGGAGATCACGGCTCCACTGTGAGATTTGTCATCTGGGCTTCAAGTGCCCCTGGAGACAAGTTTACCAATCTCTTGCCATTATGTATTCTCTTCTCCTGGGTTTAGATCTGTAGCTTCTGTGATATGTGTTTCTCTGGAGATGGGATCTCAGTAGGAGATCCCAGAGATGGCCATATATTTTATAAGCGATAACTCCCTAGCAAATGAGAATAAAAAACTCTGATGATTTGGGGGGATTGGAATCTGCTCTGGGAGTGTTGTCCGGAATTATAGAACAGAGGAATTCTTTAATAGGAAACCCAGTTATTTCCTGTGTGACTCATTGAGACTTTTCCTGCTTAAGAAAGAACCAAAACCAGGATTGGTGTGGGTTGTGAGGAGAGGTGTATGGCGGGCTTCCAAAGTGCCTAGTTGATCACAGCATGATTTGTTCTAAAAGATCTTAGACCCAACAGTAGCTAGCTGTGTGAAAGATCGAAACATTTGGAAACTTAAGGGATAGAAATAGCAACATAGTAAATGTGCTATTTATGATGGAGATGAATGCCTTCTTTGAAAAAAACCTTTCTATTTTTCTTTTTTGTTGCCCCCTAATGCAGTTACTTAGTGTAACGTTATAGATGGGAAAACCACAACCTTACAGATATGACTATCACTTTTAAAAAACTATTGTGGCTCCTGGGGGCAAACTGAGCTTGGTTTATCAGAAACTGCTGTGAGAAGAAGGTGAATTAGTCACCCAACACTGAAAACACTCAACACTGGGGGTTGAGGGTGGAGGAGTGAGGTGAGGATAAAGGTGATGTTACCCAGTGAGTCAGAATACACTCTCCTTAACCTGGAACCTTAAATTCATTCAGGGAGTAGTCGCATCTTTGATGATCACTGAAATTTTCATTGTTTATTTAATTTGAAATCCTCTAATATCCTTAGTCACCATCCTTGAAGATGGGGAGAGGGACAAGAGAAAATGTGGGTGAAAGTTAAAGAACAGGAACAATTAAACTTCTCAAGGGAATTTCTACCTTATGTGAAGATAGATATTTCAGAGTCAAGATTTAGGGAAGAAATAAATAGGATAAGGCAATGTATCTATTCTTAGAAACATGTCCACTAAGTACACTAAGTACATGTCCACTAAGTACACTAACTATATCTTGTTTCCACAAAAAAAGGGATATCTCTTATGTTTTCTAGTTCTTGAATTAACCATCTGATTCCAGGCAGAACAAAAGGTTGGCTAACACAATAGCCATCCACAGATGTACTGGTGCCACCCTCCTGGCGCCTTCAGCAGTCATCATGTGACCTTTTGGAGACAAACAAGAGGAGGAAAAGCCAACCCTGCAAGCATGGAGCGGAAAGCCAGCAAAAGCCTGGTTTTCAGCTACATTGTTAAATTCTTGGACCAACACCGATAATTCCCCC
>PVHY01017468.1:0-31353 GCA_004024945.1 Uropsilus gracilis
AAAGCTCAGAATTGTTTACACTTCTTTTACAACTTAGATATGGCTTAGGAACCATAGAGTTCTTGATGAACATTTCAAGAGGCAGATGTGGTTTATTTCTGCTCTTCCATCATTTAAAACTATCCAAGCACAGTGTTATTGAATAATAATATAGAGCAAAATACATACTAATAAAGAATTTTCACAGGAAGCTTTAAAAAAAAAAAAGATTTTCTTTTTGGTTTTGTTCACTATTGGTGATTTCTTGTTTATAGATGATTTCCAATAAAGTTAGAGTAAGTGAATTGTCCTCATTTTCATAAGTTTTACATTACTAAATACCCTTATTTGTTTCCATATTTTAACAAGTATACATATCTTAATCAAGATCATATTACAGTGACTTTCTGTATTTCAACATATGTTATAATTATGGTTTTTAATTATGAAAAAAATAGCCATATTTAAGCTCAGGCAGAAAATAAAACAAAGGAAACTGCTCTTTTTCTTCATTTCTCATATTGAAAGGTTTTTTTTTTTTAATTTGTACTTAAACTCTATCCCTGTCTTTCAATTTCTATTGACTCCAAGTTTTAGAAACCATCAGGTATTATGTGTGACATGTTGTCTTAATGAGCTTTGGTCCTCTTTTGCCACCTGAGATCTTTTGTGGTATTAATTTCATCATGGGTCTTGGGTAAATATTTACAGACTTTTAAATGCTGAGAATGGGACCCAGGTCTTACTGTTCAACCTCTGTGCCTAGCATTATGTCTGGCATATGGAAGAGAGTTACAGGATATTACTGAATGAATAATTACTTGGCTAAAAAGTGTTGGTAATGAGAGTAATGAAGAGATGTTAGTCACATTACATACCATGTTGCAATTAACTAGGAGTAGGAGTAGGTGAAGGAATTGATGGAGTAGTGTTAAGCTTGTCTACATAACTACACATCTAGAGGAGTTTGCAAGTCTTCCATGGTGTCTCAGTAGTAGAACCAGCCTTTTCTAAAGATTACTAATTATTTTAATTTTTGTTGTTTCTAAGAATGGCAATTGTACAACCATCAAATATGTTCAGAAGCTTATGAACAGGTTCATAAAAACTGGAGCATTTGTTACAGTTTTGTTATGTTAAAACGTATGCTTTCAGTAGAAAAAAAATCATATTTGCCCCCAAATTAAAAATATCTAGTTTCAACCAAAAGCTGTACCTCCATGTTTACAGCAGCTTTATTTGTAATTATTAAAAGTTGAGAGGAAATAAGATGTTCCTCAGATAAGCTGTACGGTATAACCAGGTAATGGACTGTTACTCAGTGCTCAAAACAATGAGCTATCAAGTTTTAAAATACTTAGAAGGAACTTAAAATTAATTTTACTTAGTAAAAGAAGCCAGTCTAAAAAGTTTCTGAACATATTATTTCAAAAATAGGACATTCTAGAAAAGGTAAAATGATGGAAACAGTAAAAAGACCAAAGTGTTTTCATGGTTTGAGGTAAGGGAGGGTTGGATGGATAGAACATACTATTAAGAATTGTGAGACAGCTTTGTTTGATACAACCATATTAAAGATATATCTTTACGTATTTAATCAGATTTGTGGAATGTACAATACTGACATTGGATCCTATAGTAAACTGTGAACTTTGAATGATTACAATGTGTCTTTGTTCATCAGTTGCAACAGATGTTGCACATTTGTTGTGTGTCACAGGGGTGGTATATTAATAAACAGGAAATGTATGCATTTATGGGACAAGAGACATATGGGTAAACTCTGTACTTCTCTCTCACTTTTCTTATGAACCTACTTGTTATGTAAACTACTCTAAAAAAATGAAGTGAAAAAAGAAAATGAGCCCATAAAGAGCAAAATGTGTTACCTGTGGCCACTATCTAATTTTGGAGCTTTCTGACAGCAGATGAGGCAGAACCATCACAGCTCACTCTGTAAGTCTTCTGGGAATGGGACTAAGATCCTGTACTAAGAATCAGAATGGGAATTCCACTTCCTGATTCTATGGAAAGTTCTTTCTCCAAACTTCTGCTTGCATTTGGAACAAAATAAAAGAAATATTTCATGTCTCTGCCAGTTCATATGGATCCTGACCTACCTGGCTAAGGGTTGCCTTTGGTGGCTCAGAAATGTCATCTTATTAAGGGAAAGTCTGACTCATGATAGACATTGAACCAGCCAGATGTTTCTTTTCTATGGTCTTTTCTATTCCCTCTTCACAAATGTCTTTGTTTGAACACCACATAGTCCAAACGTTGGTCCATCCTTCTGGTTTTCTAATAAATAAGGGAGGGGTTTGTTATGATATGAAATATGAAGAAAGATTGGGTCACAGCTTTCATGTAGTTAATGTACATTAGACATTGAAGGTCTGTAAATCATTAAATGATTCTGGTAGTAGTAGTCAAAATAGACATATATAACAGGCAGAGTCCAAATGTGAACACTGTGAACATATTTGACAGGTCTGTAACTTAATTGCTTTTTAATGTCAGTCAAACAGATTCCTACTTTGGTTTCTTGGCCAGAGTTCTGTAGGTCTAGTTAAGATCCTATGAAGTTGAAGATATGAAACAATATTTGTGAAATATGTAGGCAGTGTAACCTTTTTCTACCTCACAATGTAGTTCAAAAATCAAGAATAAGAAATTTCGATATCTGTCTTCAAAATAAGAACCCATTCTCTTTTCCAAGTTCTTAATAATCTTGTTACAGATTTTTCTTTTTATTTAAGGGCTTAATTTATACATGAAGTCAAAGGGGAAAAGTTGAATATTGTTTCATCTTTAAAAGTATGCATTTAGGACTGGGTGTAGTTGCACAGGACTGTAATCCCAGCTACTTGGGAGGCTGAGGCTAGGAATCACTTGAGTCTGCAGGTTCAAGACTACCCCACACAACATAGTGAGACCTAATCTCTTTAAAAAAAAAAAAAAGTTTTCGTTTAGTCAGATGGTATAACTAGGTGTATTATTTTGCTAGGTTTGCCATAACAGATTACTACATACCACAAGACTTAAACAACAGAAATTCATTTTTTTACGCTTTGGAAACTTGAAGTCCAAAATCAAGATGTCTGTAGATGTTACTCATCTAGATCTTCTCTTTCACTGCAGGTGGCTATATTCTTGCTGAGTTATCATTTGGCTACCCCGTACTCTGTGTGTTGTCTGTGTCCTGACTTCCTCTTTTCGTATGGACCCAGTCAAATTGGGTGAAGGCAAATGCAGGTGGCCTCATTTCGTCTTATTTAGGTCTTCCAAGGCACTGTCTCCAAATATAATTATACCCTGTAGTGTAAGGGTTAGGACTTCACCAGATGGATTTTGAATGGACACAATTCAGCCCTTGCTGCTAAAGGTTAAGGTAAAGGTTCTTTTCTTGACTCAAACACTCAGGTTCCTTTTTGAAGCAAGGTCATGATCCCTTGTGAAAGCAGTGGATCTGACATTTTCCCTTCAGACTTGAATTGAGTGAGTCGCCTCCTGACTTAATGTTAGCCAGATTCTCTGAGAGTTTGTTGAATGCCTGTCTCCATTACTTCTGGACAACAGTTTACTGCAAGGGGCCATGAGTGTTAATTTAATGCATCTCTTTAATTTACTAAATTTCTACTTTGTACTTCTGATTTTTGTGCTTGTTGACAGTGTTTATATTATGTATGAATTGTTTTCATGTTTCCATTTAGCATTGAGTTAGTAGGAATGTGAATGGAAGGTATGTTGATGCTTAGATTTCTTAAGAAATCTTTCTTTCCAATTTATTAAAATATGAAATATGATTATCACTTGAATATTCAATTTATATGTAATAAAAATCAATAGGCATTTACTAGTGTAGACCTTTTTTGTGATTATAATTTTATTTGTATCCTAATAATCAAAATAATATATTTGGGTTTTAGTTTAAAAAAGTCATATTCCATAACTTCATGTTAATCTATTTTTGACATGTAAGCACACATTTTAGAATGTCAGTGTGCAATTAGATATTCTTAGCACATGTCATTTGTGAAAAGCACTTTAAATCTGAGTACATTCAATTGAGCATAATTAAAATATCAAGACACATTCTTCATATACATTTTGCCACTTAATTTTTTAAGTAGCTATAAGTATCTACCATGTGAATTCAAATTAAAAGGAAGTGATTAAATTACATTTATATTTAATGCTTTCAGTATAAAATATAGGAGGAATTATACTGTGTTAAAAAAATACACTGCTGTTTTCGTTTGGACAATAAATTGAAGACAGAACTGATTTTTTAAAATGCAAGACTGTTATTATTCTGGATTTCCTCAAGACTCATGCCCAGTTGCCCAAAGTTGCTTTCTCATCTTTTCAATTTATTTGACTTGCTTCCCCATGTCATGAAAACAATATATTCAGAGATACTGTCTTGGTGAGTAAAATACTGGACTGAGGTTAGTTTAGTTTATAGCAGGAGAAAGAAAATGATTATGGAGAAATATGAACTGCAGCTCCCAAATCAGGCCCCTAGATAATGCATCTAGGCTCTGATATTTCCTATAGCTACAACAATGACCTGACAGTTTTGGCAAGTCATTTTTAGACACATGTAACTTTAAGACCTACTTGTTCATGATTGTTAAATTGAAAGTATGTTGACATCATTTTAGTGAGTGTCATTTTATTTGGAGTATTTAAAGAAATTGAGTAGTACATCAGAAATCTGGATTATGTTGCCTTTCTAAATACTTTGTGAATTTTTTTTTTAATATAGATGTATCACTTCCCCCAACAAAATTGCCTTTGCGGAGTCAGAAGTGTTAATAATAAAAGCGATCATTTATTATAATTTGAGTGGCAAAATTATGAGAGAGAAGAAATCAATCATAGAGTAGCTCCTGAGCAATAAGCAAAAACTGATAGAAGCCATAATTCAGGTCCCATATTTCAGACCTGGCTGTTTCTGAGAGAGGGGCTATTGGGTTGCGGGAAAAACCACCCTGCATTTTCCTTTGAGCTGTAAGGACTGTGTTGTGTGGAAAATTAGAGCATTTGGAAATAATGATGCTCTCTGTTTCTGGAAACTTATTCTTTGAAAAACTTGGTGCTTGGATTGCAGACTGACATATTTCAGCTTCCACGGGACCATTTCCTTTGCTAGTTAGTCCCAGCCCTCCTGGCTGCAGAAGTGGATTTATAAAGATCATGGGCCTTTGAGAAACATCACAACAGCTAACATTGTAATATGAAGATGTGAACTTTCATTCTAATTGGTAGCAAGATAAAGCCTCCAGCATTTAATTGGAACGACTTTATAACTCAAGCATCAGTTGTTTATCATAAACATGAAAGGCATTTGTGTTGCCTTTCAATCCCAGTTGTTTTCTTACCTAGTCAAAGGGTCTATAACCCAGCTGATCGCCCTCTTGGTCCATTCTGTGACTACGGGTACATATTTCAGTGGTACGTAGTTCTGTGGTCATTGACCAGTGTGACAGGCAGTTCAGCCTGAACAGACACCAGAGACAGTTCATGAGCACAGTGGACTCAGCTCTACTCTTGTTATCTGGCCACTGTGATCTGTGCCAGCTCCTACCACAGGACACCAGTAACCATTTCTCAAAAACGAGAGGTCTTCAGAATTAAAAATATATAGTACTAACTGTCAGTTTGCATTTAATTGAAATCAAATGAACTTGTATTGAAACCATCTGGTTAACTTGGGCTCTCCTATCTCACCCATCACTCAAGGAGGTGAGTCCTTTTCTAGGAAAAGAAATTTTGAGAATGTATTTGTATTGGCTTTGAAGGAGTTTGTGGCACTGACTTGCCATCTATTTGTTAGGAAATCATTACCATCAGTTAAGCACTGTGCTGTCTAGGCATCATGTGCACATTTGCCCTTAGTTCTGGGAGGGCAGGATGTCTTCACACCTGCTGTAGACTTGATACACAGTGGATACGTTGTGAAAGCATGCCGAGCATCATTTCAACGTGGCCACTTTACAGATGAATAAAGTTTGAAGTGAATAGATTGAGATGTTTACCCATGCTCAGACTGTCACAGAGGTCTATACTGATTCTCAGCAGTGCCCCTCTTTCCTGTCCAACTTCCTTGTGTCAGACAAGGTGACACTTATTATGTAAGACAATGAATGCGTATTGCCTTATTCTGTTCTCTGAATCTGTGAAACGGTGTCACCTCTGTTCTAAATGAGAAATCTAAGTAGGGAGGTTTGAGGAATGATGCATATAAGGAAAGGATATATAAGGAAAAGATAAAGCCCAAAATACATATCTATCTGGTTCAGTTACACCTATCCTGTGCTATATTTAGGTAGCCTCAAGCTGTATGATTAATTGATAAGTCTGTTTGAGTAAAATTGAAAATATGTTACTAGTTACATATTTTGAGCTAAGGTATTCCTTAGGGATTTAGTTTTAGCATTAATTGAGGATTTTACATCAAACTGCTGACTTCCTCATCATTTATGGACTAATCTACAAAGAAAATTTTGGCGCATCTGATGAAAATCAGTGATATTATTTCTGGAAAAATAACTCTTTCATATTTATGTACTTTAGTGTCTCTGAATCCCTCGTTTATTTCTTCTAGACAGACACTTTCCAAACTCTAGTCAGAAATTCAGGCAGATACTCTATTAAACAAGAAAAACTGAAAATGAATTTTTTTAAGTACTTCTTTTTAGACAATTGGCAAGTGAATGCAATAGTTCAGAACTTGGGTTCAGAATCACATCAGCCTGGTTCAAAGTCTGTGTCTGCCTTTGGAAGAATTCTGTGCACAATAAGAACTATAACTTGCATCAATATAAAGAAGATAGTATTTGTGAATGGTTTAGAACAGTGCCTACTTTCGCACAGGGGCTCAATAAATGCCTCATTTCCCGGAGATAAGAGGATAAAGGGTTTGCAGGCCTGTTGTCACTCAGAGAACTGTATCTTCTTATTGGTCACACACTCAAGGGGCAATTATTTCTTGAAAAGTGAATCTCATGGCTACCTACATCTGGTACCTACATGGCTACCTACAGCTGGTAGTTCAGTAGCCACATCCTTCCAGAAACGGATCTGGAAGATAGATGTATGTTAGACACGGTATTGGAGAGCTAAGTGCAAATGGTCCACATCGGCGAGGAGAGTCACAGATGATAGGAAAGGCTGCAGCCGCCAGGTTGGGGGTCCTATGAAGGTCAGAAGGGCAGGTTACAAAGATACAAGAAAGAAAGGTGGAAGGAAGCATTTACGTGAGAAGAAACAATGGACTCCAGTACTAGGATATCTTTTCATCTTCTGAGAGTTCACATGGATTGTGAACTCTGATTTGAAAGTAAAGACTCCCAAAAAGTTGTATAAAACTGGCCAGCAAGGATTCTCATACCAGCCATTGAGTAATATAATGTAAGGTCCTGACTGCTCTGTGCGAGTATACTTCAGATCCTCAAATTCTTCTAGCCTGTGACCCCTTGGTTAATTGCATACTCAAAAAAGAAAGAATTAAAAGGACAAGGATTCTGGGAAACAGCCAGTGGAAATGGGGAGACTCACCCAAACAGATTGATGAACTATATTCCACTTCACAGTTGCTGTGTTTAATATGAAAGTTGATGCAAAGCAGCCCTTTATCATCTTTTAAAGAAAAATGGTTAGAAACCACATTTGGCAGATAAGTTGGCAGAGAGGCACTGGGAGCTGTAGATAGGAGGAGTCTGTTTACCATTGATTGTGCCACTCCATAGCACTTACGTCCCTTTCCAAGGCACCCAGTGTGCACATCTGGGTCTTTTTTGTTTAGGTAGTCTTGAACTAAATCATAAAAATCACTAACCCTGTAAATACGTGTTAATGTGTATTGACACTCAGTTCTCCATTTGATATTTTGTTTGTTCAGTATATCCCTGTCTTCAAGCTTTCTCAGAAAACTTTGTTGACATTTTATTGAGAAGGATGGCTTTGAATTTTAAAATAATGGAAAAAGTTGGCACATTCACAGTATTTGAATATTATATTCAGTTATAGAAAAATTGACCTTTTTTGCCTTTGCATTTTAAATCGCTATAAACAGTTTACAGACAATTTAAACAAATCACTACAGACAAACTGACATCTTTCATAACATTCTGTCTCCCAAGTTGAGAACAATACTTACTTCCCTAGTATTCAAGCCCTTTCTGTCCCTAAAAAAAATTTTCATTTTCCCTCATTTTAGTGCTGTGGACTTCTTGTTAGGGAATTTTGTCTAAACTCCACTGATAAGATGTTTTAGCTGAGCAGTTCCATATTTTTCCTCTGAAGATGTAATGTTTTGGGATGTCAGAATCCTGTTTAAAAAAATACTACAAAAGTTGATAACACAGAGATGCTCTTATGTAATACTAGGACTATGGGCAGTGAAATACTCTTATTCAGTACCTAGTAATAGACAGAGTCCACATGGTGCCAGCAATCACCCTTGCCTGTGTTCTGTGCACACAGCGGGAAATTAGTAGAGAACTTGCTAGGATGCTGGGTCCACTGGGACAGGGGCCATTCAACAGTCCTAATAGTGTAAACACACCCCCACCCCAGTATCTTCCCGTCTGTTAGTTCTGACTTGCAGGATGGAATGCAACAGCAATAATGGGCCACAGTGCCACCGGCTTAATCTCACGCCTAGGACGGGAGGCTGAGACTGGGAATCACTGAGTCTGCGGGTTCAAGACCTGCCCAGGGCAACATAGTGAGACGTAATATCAAAAAATAGCTGGGCTTGGTAGTGCATGCCTGTAACTCCAGCTACCTGGGAGGCTGAGGCTGGGGATCGCTTGAATTTGGGGTACCTCTGAAAAGAACAACAACAAAAAGAATGCAGCAGCAATAATAGCAGACTCCTTTCCTAATGACATTAGCTCCTTCATCTTCTCTGCATTGCAGATCACTGTAACCTTTCCGTAGACACATAATTTTATTTTACAACTGGATTCTGAGGGGTCTTTTGTTGTTGACTTGGAATTTATACTTCAGAACTTTAGTTGGGTGTCCTTGTACCTGTTTGCATCTATTTGATTCTATTTTTTTTTCATCTTTGAAGCAGAAATAACTAGAACTATCATCAGTTTCTGCTCTTAAACAGAATTACCCCTCAACTCTGTGTGTGTCATTAAAGCAACTTCGCATGTGTCATTCAGCACATTCCCGCTCTGCCTTCCACTCCTCCTCCACTCAGAACTTGTACTCTTCTGCTCAAGCATAACATAATTGCCCCAGCTCTTTTTTATCTTTTCACTCTCCCTAGATCTTCTCTCCTTAATTATCCTAAGTAGACTGCATTCTCTCTTTTTGGCCTCCACAAATCACTATCATTCTATCCGCTTTTTCTTCCCTTAAAAATGTAAATTACATGCAGTCTCTTATGGCTTGCTGTGCATTCTCCAGTGACACCCACACTTCCCACCCTGCATTCTGGACTTGCCTCCCAGGACCAGCACATATTGTTGGCCGTTTGATTGCTGCCTGTCTTCTCTCCAAGCCCCTTCCTGACTTTTTGCCCTGATTACCACACACTTTACGATACAGCAGAGGTTTCTTATGTTTCTTGCTGCTCTTGGTTTCTCGTCTTCCTTCTACCTGATGTAAACTGTTGCTTTCAGTTAGCATGTATTGAGGGGTCACCCTCTTCTGGGTGTCAGCCCTTTGGTTGCTTTCTGGATGTGCCTTATTTCTCTTTATGTTCTTTTCTTCCCCTACAGAAATGCAAACACTTGGATTCTTCTTTGACCCTACCCACTCCTTTTGTACTTTATTCAGCAACCAAGCCCCACTGATTTCTGTAGCATCCATGACCCACCCTACCACCACCTCATTATTGATGCAATTGTTCTAATTCTGGCCTTTTCTATCTCTCACCTAGTCTCCTAAAACCCTAATTGTTATCCCTGATTCAGGGCTCTCTCTGTAATAAATTCTTTCTCCTCTGCTGCCCAGTTCTCATCCTGGGGCATAGATACTAATCAAGACAACTCCAGCTCCTAAGCTTTGTCAGGAGCTCCCCCCAACTCTCCTCTACACACACACTGCACCATACAGCCTCACTCTCCTGTACACCCCCATCTCCAGCATGCAGTCTCACTCTTCACAGTGGCATTCTCTGCCTTCCATAGTTTGACCATAGCAGTCTTACTTTCAGCTCTCCTTGCCCGTACTCATCATGACTGGTAGTGAAAAACTCGTTCTTCTCTGCTGCCATGGTAAAAAAGTGCGAGTGCTCAGTCTTTGGTGTCCAGCAGGTCCAGCTTTGAATTTCAGCGCCTCCCTTCTAGCTTTGTGATCTCAAGCAGGTTACATCACTTCTTCCATCCCCTCTTAACCTGGATTTTCTCACTTATAAAACTGGGAGAATAGCGTTACCTGCTTTATAGTACTACGAGAACAAAAGAGGAATGTTTTACAAAACTCTTAGTACAACACCTGGTTACATAAGTTCTTGTAAATGCTAGTGAATGATAATTTTTGATCTAGTGATTTTTCTTATTAAAATTTCACTGGACGAATATGGTGCTGGGTCCATTATCCTATAAGTGTAGCAAACTTAGATCACTGTGCCTTTGTTCAGTCTCTGCCTGGAATATCTAAATGCTCATTACTTCCAGTCATCAACTGATAATGCTTTTTATAGACCTTGCCACCTTCCCAGATTATCCCAGCCAGCAGAAATCTTGCCCTTCATTTAAATGCCATGGCAATTTGTCTGGACATTAGCTTTTATCCTTTTTATGATTCAGTTTTTCTTGTGAGCTAATGTATTTCTCTGTAAGGTGTATGCTTACCAAACTCAGTAGAGAACCTTCCATTTGCTAAGTGTGGTCCTAGGGGAGAGGCTGTCATACTTTGCTAGTGTTGCCCTTGTGTTTTTTGTTCTGTTCTGCAAGATTAACCAATACTCTCTCTGCTTGACAGCCTACCTATGGAAGAGATAGTCTTATCCCATTTGTCAGTTTTTGAAATACTAGCAAACTTTAAAATACTATCAAATACTATATAACCTAGACAGCAGAAGCTTATCTTCTCACATTTCTGGAGTTTGGATTTTGCCAGAGTTCATTTCTTCTGAGACCTAACTCCACTCAGAGATGCCTGCCTTTTCATTGTGTCTTCATATGATCTTTTCTTTGTACGTACATATGTCTGTACCTCATTTCTTTTCTTATAAGGACCCCTGTCACATTGAATTAGAACCTACCCATATGCTCTCACATTTCCTTAATTACCCTTTAAAGGTCCTGTCTCCAGATGCAGTCAGATTCTAAGGCATTGGGATTAAAACTTCAGCATATGATATTTGGTGGAATACAATTCAACCCACAACTGTTGCTTTGATTTTTTTTAATGTCTCAGTTTCTGCTTGTATGGATTAAAGACATGTAATAGATGCTAACGAGTGCATTAATAGTCCCTAATAGATGCTTTTTGACTACTTGTTACCTCTTCTATTTCAAGCTTCTTGAGAACAGAAGCAAGTTACATCACCTCTTTCTTATCAGTGTCCTTACAGTTCCTAGGACAAACTTTGAACACAATTCCTCACAACTATTTGGCGAAGTATGTGAATGAGTGAGTAAGTAATAGATGTGAGTTTATAGTAGGGTGTACATGCTTTTCTTTAGATGAATCCAGATACTGGGATGTGTCTTGAGATTTCAGTGACAAAAAGTATCCAAGAAACCTATGGGGAAAGTAGTGTCCTTGTTGTAAGTATAGAATGCTTCCTGGAGCCATTTCCAGTATAGAAAATCTTCCTCTGTCCTCCCAGCCACACATTTCAGAAAGTCATAGGGAAATAGTTTATGACAAAATTGCACACACAGAAAACCCCAGAATCCTCACACAGCCAGAGCTCTGAAGTGATGAGGGACGCAAAGACATTGTGCACAATACATGTTCCTGTCAACTGTCTGCATTTCAGCTGTCTTTGATCTCTGCGAAGGCAGGACGTGGCTAAGGTACTGTGAATGGATAATAGACCAGGACTCAGAGGAGCAACAGGCAGTGTGCTGCTCAGTGAGCCAATCGTGGTGATGCCTAGACACAGTGCATCTGATGATAAGCATCTTCTCATGGTGCCTTAGAGTCTCTTATTTCCTTCCTGCTTGACTCCAAAGGGCTGATTCATCTCTGGCACCTCTACAATGTGCCATTTTGAATCTATAGGTTCTTCTTTCTGCACCCAACACAAGTAATGGGTGCAGCGTTATTCCTGGTATCAGTGCACTCTTCTTGTTTTAGTTTCCTGCAGCTCTCCAAAATAGATTGGATTTTTGCATCTTTCTTGATTAGAATTCACTTTGCTGTGCTAAAAAAAAAATCAGCATCCATCAATTGTTTGGGGGTCAAGGAATTCAGGATAAATTCTGCTTTTATTGTATATAGCATTAACAACTCTTGCAGGTACTAGTAAAGACTTAAGATAATGAATAAAACAGCAATTCTGTACCTAATATATCCTTTAATAATGGTACCACTTGGATATGTATAAAATTTTAAGAGATAAAATGTAAAATATAAAGGTTACTTTCTGAAAAGACTGAGGAAGCTGGAAACAAATCTCAATTTAAACACATCTTTTGAGTAGTCTGTCAAAATTAAAAGGGATCTAAAGGTGAAATGATGTGATATCCAACTTTTCACTGCATATTTTAGTCACATGGGAAAAATATTTTTGTTGCTGTTATTGTTCTTAAAGACAGGGGCATGAAATAAAATCTTACTTCATTTGGTGAGTGGGACCTAAAAGTCACTACTTTTTAAGAGATCAGTAAGTGACTGATGTACAGTCAGGAAGGAGAGTCATCAATGTAGATGGTAGAGGAAATGAAACCCGGGCATTGGATGGCTCCTATGTCCTGAGTACTGCACTGGTGTCATCTACATGGTAAGTTCCTCAGTTCCACAAATGGACAGAGCCTCGGTTCATGTGTGATACTCAGCGGCTTCCTCACCCACTGTTGGCAGTAAATGGTGCATATGCATTGTGTTTATGTTCTGTTGTGCATGGGGTGGCTGTGGGGTTGAGGGTAGTGTTGTGTGTTCCTCTCTACCTGCAGGTCACAGCCATGCAGGAACAGGGCATAGCTGCTCTAGGAGCATTGGGAGAAGAACATCCTCATTTGGACAGAAGAACACTCCAGCTTCTGCCTGGGTCACCTCATACTCTTATTTCCACTTTAGAAGGATCTTTCTAGCGATTTTCCTGGGCAAACCCAGGCTTTTTCCACCATAGTTGTGTGGCCTAACTCTTTAGAGTCACATGGGAAACACAAAGGTGGATGGGTAATGCATGGTTGAAGTAAGGAGGAGAGGGTCTCTGTGTAGGGGAGATTTCTGCCTGTGGAGAGAAGTGAAAGTCTCTATAAATTTAAGGATAAGTATGTCTTGAAAAATGTATCAAGTTGGTAAAAATGGGAAAATTTTTTGATTTAGAGAGTTAATAGATTAACAAATTCTCGCCCCCATACTCCACCCTTGGGTTGAAATTCTTGTTTATATAGAGAAAAAATTACTCTGATGTATTACTTTTTCTTTATAGTAATAAATATTTACATATTCTATATAGAAGAAATTAAAAGTGCAACAGAAAAGAACTTTTTTTTTGAGACTAGGTCTTGCTATTTTTGCCTGTGGAACCGCAGGATCGTGTTGCCTGGGGTACCACAGACTCAAGCAATCCCCAGCCTCAGCATCCCAGGTAGTTGGGATTACAAGCGCACACCACCAAATCCAGCTATATTTTTTTGAAACTAGGTCTCGTTATGTGCCCCCAGTGGGACTCAAACCATGATCCCTGGCCCTGGACGCAGCTTCCTAGGCTGCCGCTTACAGTCATGCGCCACCGTGCCCAGCCAGAAAAGAACTATTTTTAGCCCTACTACTACTATGTACCATATTTGTCTTTTCTACCTGATGGTGAGGGCTAGCAGGGGGAAAGGTGTACGTCATGTAAATGTAGGAGGTCTTTGACCTAACTGTAGGTGTAAAAGATTTTTCACATTAATTCCATTGGCAGCACAGTATCTTAGCACAGTCCTACTGAATTTCATTTACTCCATACCTTATCTTTGGTTATTTGTGCTATTTGTTATTTTTATTTCTGTATTATAAACAGTGCTTCAAGGATCATTGTTGATTTTGATTAGTTCAACTTGTTTTGTGAGGATGCCTGTCTTGGTTAAGCGAATCAGATAATCTTGCAAGAAATAGTTTTGCATGATATTGGCCCAAATTGTGCCTGATCACTCTGATCTCCTAAGCTATAAAATATCAGCTTTAGTTTGATTTAGTTTGGTGACATCATTACATAATAAAGATACATTAACTTTACTTTGGATGATATAATAATTTAATATATTTGTGACAAGGAATAACAAGTTGGAGTACAGCAGGAAAGAATATAATTGCTTATAATAAATATAGGCTTAGCTTAAAAATAACTAGCTTAAAATCTCCCTTATAGTGCACTTTAAAGATTTCCACTGATGATCTTGGAGGTGTGGCACCCAGCCACTGCTGGAATGAAATAACACACATTGTTCAAAGTCTGGACCATAATTTATTTAATGCATATTTTTACTACTTTAACATTTTTCTTATATGAAAGGAACAATTCTAGGTACAAGTAACACATAAGAAAATTTGCAAGAATTTGTAACTCCATAAAATGGTGTTTGATGATTGACCTCATTTTCTAAGAGGAAAAAAAAAAAACCTTCCTCTACATTTATATATTCTCTGTCAATTTTTTATTCATTGATAGAATCATAAAGTCCATCATAGGAGAATCTTTGTCTATCCTGTACCCTCTTATTCTGTCAGGCATACTTGTGCCTCTTTATTTGGATACCATATTAGATACTATGTCATTTCATTGCTGTCTTTGTGCACTTGACTTTGTGGAGTCAATGGAGACATTTATGTGTTTGTACGTAAAAGCATCTTTGTCATTTTATTGTGAGGATTTTGGTGAGGCCTACAGAAATCTTTCCACTACTATTGAAGTAGATAGGGCCTTTTTACTTAAGACCTCCTAGGGAGTGACTGTATTTTGATTCAGATGCATACTCACTAACTATTTTAGTTCATGGGACAAGGGCTGAAGCTAGTCTCTTGAGGATAGAATATTCTGAGGCCCCTGTAGTATAATCACTCATCTCTTCCTGATCTGCCTTACCCTTAACCCTGCTTTGATGCTAAATGTTTCTTTTCCTCTTTTTTTAGGCAGGAGGCTCCCAGGTGATTTTCACAAACCCTTTGGAAATAGTCAAGATTCGTCTGCAAGTGGCTGGAGAAATCACTACTGGTCCCCGAGTCAGTGCCCTGTCTGTCTTAAAGGACCTGGGGTTCTTTGGAATCTACAAGGTAATTTTCCTTTCAGTTGGTTTGTGGTAATGTGCTCATCTTACTAAAGTGGAAACTGTTCTTCAGCATGAAATAGGTCCCTCACATTTCTGTGCTAAAGAAGCGTTCTTCTAGAGCTCACAGGATACCTTCATGCCAGTTAGACAAGGGGTGCCCTTCCTAGCATCTGCCGATAAACTGTCCAAGAAGCATCCAAATCAAGGATGACTGTCATGTGAATTATGCTCACTGGTGGCGTTTACTGCACAGGTTTTTGCAGCAACACTGGAAGGAACTTTATTTGAATGTGATATTAATAAGAAAACCTAATTCTTAGTGTTCTTCATGAAGAATGGCGGCAAGGGCACTTCCTTTCAGAAGGTACACTGAACACCCAACATCAGGAGGAGCCCATATAGCAAATGGAGAATTTATTTTCTGATTCTATACTACAGCCCTATTGACATGTGTGGGTTATCTTGGTTATTTTGAACCTTAACCATTTTTCATTTAGAAAATAGTTTTCCAGAATGGTTGCCAAATCAAACTTGTAGAAAAGTCCTGAAATTTACTATTTATATTTCCTACCAAAAAAAGTCATGGGATACACTAAATACGCCTAACCTATGCCTGGCTATAAGTCTTTATCAAGCATTGTAGTCACCATTTTTCACTGATAAGATTCAGAAAAATTTTTGTGACCAACTTAACTAAGTAAGCCTTTAGAGGTGAGAGCAGGTCATCAGTTATCTCCCTAAAATAGTTTTGTTTTCAAAATTAATTTACACATAAATACGGAAAACCACATCATAAAATTAATACTGCTTTTCAATACCTATCAAGAACCAATTTATTGAAATTCATAAGAATTTTAAGTCAGTACATGAATCACCACCCAATCCACTTTTTAAAGTAGTTGTTTGCACAGTTTTGCGGAGCACATCATCCTGGGACAGCATTTATCAAAGTCATGTGCAGTATTTGCCCCTGGAAATTTTGTACCACAGATACTTGCATTGGGATAGTCATTTTCTTTCTGTTTCTAGTTCACCCGGAATGTCTAGAACTGGTCATGTCTTACCATACTGATTTATTAGTGAACCTTAACATTCAACATAGCATTTGCTGGTTCCCACCTCCAGGAATACTCTTTTTACCCTTTTTAACTCAAGTTTTGCAGGTCGCCTTAGTAAACATTCATACTTAGCAATAACTGTGATGATTTCAGGCACACTTTCCTTTCCTGACCTGTCCTCTGTGCCTCTCAGATGAGGCGACTGCAAGAGCAGGCTGCTCAGACTTCGGCTCAAATAGAGTGTGCTGCCCTCTCCTCTGGGCTTGGTTTTAGGGAGGAGATCTGCTTCACCTTTAGATATATGTCATGTCTAGGAATAAGCCTGCTCAACTTTTTTTAATGTTAGTAAAATGCACAATCTGATTGTGTGGCAGAACCTAGTGTACTTGCATTTCACTTATCAAATCATTATCCAACAGCAGAATATAAACAGCTGTGTCAAGAGGCATAGCATTGATCAAGTTGAAGAAAAATTATCTCCTTTTTTAAATTTGTAGCCCCTTGCAGACTATAACACGATGTAGCAGCATGTCATTTTGACAAGATGCCAAGCAGTCTTTCAACGGGTTGTCTGGTAAAAGCACTTAGGTTCCATGGCAGTGACTGCTATCAAAATGTCTAGATGGATAAAATGGTTAAAACTTGTTTGCTGACACAGAAATAGCAACTGTTAAACTACCTGCAAGTGATACAAGAATGAGATTTAGGCCTTTTCATCTTCACAGTATTTCATAATCTTAATCCCTTTTAACACCCCTTGGAAGTCGTTGGTCTCCTGATTTTGTAGTTAGGAGAATAGAGGCTGCCAACGATGGTATCTGAGATGAAATTGAGGCTCAGAAGTTTCTTGTTTCCACTTTTATGCTAAAATTGCTTTCCTAAAATGAGCAGGATTGCTCAAGTTTGAGCAAGAGACCTCTCCCATATAAAGGTACTTTAATTACTAGCCTGGTGGTTTAATCGAGTTCAGAGGCATTCCACAGGGCTTGGTGCTTCCTTACAAAATGCTGCTTTTGGTGTATTGGTAATTACCAAGTGAAGTCCTTGCACTTTGAGCTTCTGGAAACTTGATTTCATTGCAAGAGTGTCTGTCATGCCGCATCCTCCTTTCTGCTAGCCTTTAGCATCTTCAGTTAAATTCACCGAGACCTGTTGGCCTGGACTTCATTGATTCGGACAGATTTCACCCCTGAATTCAGTCTGATTGGCTCTGGCATTAATACCCTGGGTCACCCTGATTTATATCATCCCACCTCTAGCCTCAGATTTTATTTCTCACTGACCTCTCTTCTTCAGGCTCACCTGCCTTGCCCTCCCAGGTCACCTTAGCAAGCCAGAGCCATCTTTTTATATAGGAGCATCTTGGCATTAGCATTGCTGCATTTAATGTTTTTGTTTCTGGATGGCTCTTTAGTAGTCAAGTTGTTCTGTTTCTGGTCTGGTTTGGGTGGGGAAAGGCAGATGACCTGGAGTGACCTAATACTTTCAAAACTGTAGGTCTTTATAAAAGAGAACTTCTGTTGTCTGTTCATTAAAACTGGTAATCTTCTTCTCCTTCTTGGGTCTTTTTGTTTACTCATGTTAACATTACAATACAGGACTCAGGAGGGATGAGTGCTTGGCTCTGTAAGTGTGTTTAGCCCTGCAGTGCTTAACCTTACCTAAATTGGACTTAACTGGGCTTTCTATTTTTCTCCTGAATTGACTTGCAAAATATCCAACTATGCTGTGATTTCCCAGTAAATGGTAATTAGAATTTTTGCTTTAGAAATACATTTGCAACTGAAAAATAAAAGTGTATGGGGTAAACATTTCACATTCCTGGGGTTAGAAATAGTGTGGAGCAGATAGTATGAACTGTGTAAACAAAGCCCTTCTCTTTGGGTAACATTTGGAGAGATTTAGTTATAGTTCAATGCAAATAGCTTATTAAAGTAAAAACACGATAGTGAAAAACTATTTGGATATAATGCTGTTTTTAATCTGCAATATGTATGCCTTTTCTTAATGTAAAAGGATGCATTTCCCTTAGCTGAGGTAACTTCAGTTTCATCCCATAAGCCCATGGAAACCTAAGTACAATAAATTATGTAAGAGAATCTTTTTTTTTTTTTTTTTTTTTTTGAGATTAGGTCTCTCTGTTTTTGCCTGTGGAAACGTAGGCTCACGTTGCCTGGGGTACCACAGACTCAAGGAATCCCCAACCTCAGCTTCCCAGGTAGCTGGAATTACAGGCACACACCACCACGCCTAGCTGTATTTTTTGGGACTAGGTCTCACTATGGGCCCCAGGTGGGACTCGAAACAAATCCCTAGCCCCGGCCACTTCATAGCTGAAACTTACAGGCACCAGCCACCGTTCTGGGGCCTGAGAAAAATCTACTTTTGAATGCTATTTTTTTTTTCCATCGGAACCAACAGAGCTTTAATGAGAAGGATGTTTTATACTTAGGAATGGAAACTGATCATGAACATTAACTGAAAGCACAACTAATGTAACTAGATAATGTAAAAGATGCTTCATTAAAAAGCAATAGAATAGAATGTGTCTCTTTAAGGACAGAATACAGTCAAGTAAGCAGTGACAGCCAGGATCTATGAAGCATTGTTGAAAACCAGACTCAGATTATGTAATCACAAGTCAAACATTCACCCTTCATGGAGAGACTTAAATTACTGTCTCTACTCTGTTCCTATCAAAGGCATGTATTTTGCCCACTGTATTTGACAGAGTATTTTTTTGTCCACATGCATTCTTGTTGTGTATGTGTCTTCTTTCATAGTGTGTATGTTGGAGCTACACATATCAGAAGCAGGTAATGATATTTAATACATTCTTATTTATTCTGTTAGTATTCTCAAAGGAATGTTGTCTGTTATTTAGAGATAAAATACAAGTTTATGTTTCAGAAAAAAATTCAGTAACTCAGATATTTGAAAGTAAAATTCTATATAGCCCTCACTTTGCCATGCTTTTCAAAAAATAATCACTGCTTATGTTTGATCTATATCTTTAAGAATAAAAAACTTTCCTTCTTATATCAATATTCATTTTTTTTCTTCCTGCTTTACTTTCTTTTTCCTCTTTCTATGTATCACAATTCATTCCCTTGAAAATATGTATAGTCCGTGTGTTTTAGCACAATAGAATCTTTCTGGACACAATGTATCTTAAAACACTTTACACATTTATTTAATAGCTGTATAATTTTTTAAAGTTTCCAAAATGGTTCTTCTGTCCCAGGAGATATATCTCTACATAGCACCATCACCTTCTCACCCATTCTTATATGTATAGCTCCCTTATCTAGAGAGTGCAATGATACCAGAGACCTCTTTTATAAAGTTACTGGCACATAAGGAAACATTTGATAAATATTTTTTGAGCAAATGTTTGGTAAGCCAAAACCAGGTGTTTTCCATATATACATGGATACTAGAACATGGAAAGTTAAGTAAAGTAGAAATGACCAAGAAGGAACATGATATTGGGGAAGTTGAATATAAAGAAAGTGGCTAATTATATATAAGCAAGTGCTTTCCCAGTTCCAGAGGCATTCATTCATTTACCCAGCAAACTCTGCCCTAGGTTCTGGAGGCATATAAAAATGAATCAGTAAGGCATGATTCTGTAAAGAGTCTGCCATCTTTCAAGGCCATCAGAAAGTAAACATCCTTGGACTAAAATGTGTGCAGTTGAGAAGAGCTGCCAGAGGGGTGTGGCACAAGATTGTAGGGGAGGTAAACCTGATTCTTAACAAGAAGGCCTGGGAGGCTTTCAGAAAGGGAGATGGCATGGCTGGTGAGTGGTAGTTAGCCAGGTGGAAGGAAGATAAATGGCATGATTATGTGTCTGTGTGAGATGCAGAATTCAACTTAGTATGGAGAATGCCATGGAGTAGGGCAAGACCGAGGAGGGATGATGTTGACCTCAACTGTGTGCCTTGATTGTGGAGATAAAAGAGGGATATACTTGAAGGATAATTAAAAGTGATCTCACAAAGTTTGGAAAGTGATGAAAAGTAAAGATTAAGGGGGAGGGGAGGGGGGAAAAAGTAAAGATTAAAAGAAAACTCCTAGTTTTCTGACTTGGGCACCTAGTTGGATGGTAATACTGTAAATTTTAAAATTTTACAATATTTGAGAACCAGCAGGAAACCTAAAAAAAAAAAAAAAAAGAAGTCTATCTAGTGTTACCTTCTATTTGAAGAATAAAAGCCCAGAAATCTTACAGGATTTGGTTAGGTGACTTAATGGCCCAGACTGAGACTGTCTCCTGATTCCCTCTTCAGGGTTTTTCTTACTCTCCCATGTTGAATGTACGACTTGACCACTGAGGGGGATGGGGAAAACTTTATGAGAAAATACTTAGCAGATACAAACCACTAAGCTTGGAGGTTTTAAAGGGAAGGAATATAGCAACTGAAAGAAAAGATTAGACTCAGGAGATAGTATTAGGGGGAAGAGGAGACTGAGAAAATTGTTCTTTGTTTTAATTTTACTGAAAGGACTATTCCTGTCTGTAGACCATGGGAAAAGAATCACCAAGGTGGAAGCGGTTGAAACATCTGAAGAAGAAAACTTGCATACGGTTGCAGGTCTTTCAGCTAGGACATGAAATAGGATCCATGCCTAAGTTCATTACAGTTAATGTTTATCACATGCTGACTCTGCAGTCCACACTTAAAAGTTATATATTTTCTTCTTGACTTTATCCTTACTGCAGCCTATAAGAGGATTCTTTTTTTTTATTCTTGTTCTTTTTTTTTAACTCTAAGTTAAAACTGAGTATAAGAAGCCTTGGTGGGTTTAGTTATCTTGTAAGTAGGGAACTCGGTTTCAAAATCAATCCAGTCTCTCTTTACAGCCAGAACTATCACATAGAAATATGTTGAACCAGATAGGAATGAATATATGCCTGATAAACGAGGGAAGTTTAGAAATAAATCAAAACGCTAAACGTAGCTATTGAGAGGTTGGCAGTTTTGTGTCTTTTTTTACAGTAAAGGGAAATGGAAATGAAAAGAATTGAGAAGACACTTAAGCATCACAAGCAAGTGTTAACTTTGACCAAAGTAGTTATAAAATTGATTTTTTTTTTTTTGAGACGAGGTCTCACCATTGTTGCCTGTGGAACCGTAGGCTCACATTGCCCGGCGTACCACAGACTCAAGCAATTCCCAGCCTCAGCTTCCCAGGTAGCTGGGATTACATGCGCATGCCACCATTCTCAGCTTATTTTTTTGGATCTGGGTCTCACTACATGCCCCCGGCAGAACTCGAGCCACGATCCCTGGCCCCGGCTTCCTAGGCTGCCGCTTACAGGCATGCACCACCATGCCCGGCCTAAAATAGATTTTCTTAAATGACTCTAGTATCTAATGTTATTTTCTAAATGTGTCAGGTATTAACAGGAAAACTTATTTTTGTATTTTGATTTTTAGATTATGAACACATTACCATAGATTTCATATCAACTCTATAAAAATAAAAATTATTTCATCCCTTGTGAGGCAAGTGCACCCTTCTGTTTCTAAACTCTTACATTAACCAGAGTAACAATACAAACTACATATGTGAGCAGAGAGGCATGTGACAGTTGGACCATGATTCTGTTGCACATGGTCTCTATTTGTGTGCATTGAAAAACAATTTTGTGTCTTTTTCATTATTTTGTCAAATATATCTTGCTATCAAATTAACATTTCAGATATCTTATTTTAATTATTAAAAGGCAGAATTTTAGAAATTAAAGCAAGTTAACAAGTACCTCAAGGGGTAATTGCCACTAATTTAATGCTCTGACCTTTTGAATAATATTGAAAATCATTGATGGTATCCCTATGCCCATATTCTACTTAAAGATTGCATTAAAAGAAAAGAAACCAATTGTTTTGAATTTGTAGTGCCCCCAGGTACCTGACAAACGCAAAACAAGTCCTTTCAATAGGAATCTACCTTCAACCTAGATTCAAAAATTTTCTTAGATAATGTCCCAGGGAAACAAGCAGTTTATAAAAAAAAATCTGAAACTACAGAAGGAAGCATGACACTATAAGAAGAGATAGCAAAAAACAATAGGTAACGTTTTAAACCTACAAAGTGTTAAAATTGTGAAATCTAAAATTTTTGATAAAATTTTAGAAATACAAAATGAATGCTTTTGTTTTTTAAACTTAAGGGTAGATGTATTTATAACATCAGTAATATTTTTAGTTGAATAACAGATTAAACATAACTGAAGAGAAAATTGGTGAAGAGAATTACTCAAAATCAACAGAGATTGAGACACAGAGGATAAAGTAAGTCTAATAGGTAAGAAGAAGAGCAAAAAGAAGAGCAGATGACTGAAAATTCTCCATAACTGTCAACCCATAGATTCATGGAGTACAACAAATATCATGCAGAATAAGTAAAAATGATCCATACCAGACACATGAAACTGCTGAACAGCAGAACAGAAGAGAAACTCTTAAGTGGTCAGAGGTAAAAAGTAAATTTCCTTTAAAGGGGAGCATTTGAAGTCATAGTTAATTTAAAAACAGGAATAGTAGATGGCAGAAGACAATGCCGCTGTCTTTGTTGTGTGAAGTAATCCTTTCAGTCTACTCAGTGACCTGTAAAAATACCTTTCAGGAGCAAGTGTAAAATAAATAAAATTTTAGATTAACAAAACTAAGACTGTAGTGGACCCTTACTAAAAGCCCTAAACTGTACTTCAGGTAAAAGAAAAGTGATCCCAGATGGTAGGTTTGAGATACAAGAAATGAAGAGCAAAGGAAGTAGTAAATGCTTAATTTAAATAGCTTTGCCTGAATTATAATGCTTAGTGTATTTTTTAAAAATAGATAACAGTAATAAGATGGGGTTCGTTGTAATTTAAAACAGTTTGAAGTAAATGCATTATATAGGAGCAGAATAAAATAGCAAACTCTGTAAATGAAGTGTGCATGTTAAAATTTACAGGTTAAACTCTTAGACCAGAAATAGACTGTACTACTTCCAAATAAAGGAGAGGGAGAAGAAAGAAGACAAGAAAGCCAAGAAAGATTTCAAATTTGTACATATTTTACAGATTGGGTTTGTAAGGGTACATGACTAGATGGTTAGAGACAAAGTTTCCATACCGAAACATTCTGGGCATTTATTGAATTTCAGCCCATCTCAGTGGTGAGCATCATTGATGGCAAAGCAATGTGCAATAGGAGAATGATGGAGAACTAGAACTGACAGGAGTGACATTTCCTTCAGAGAATCTTGAATTGCCAAGGTGGTTTCATTAGAATATCAATAAAAGTAAGAGAAGAACCAGTACTCTAAACATCTCTTGACAAAAGAAATTAAATAATAGGCTTTGATATTTTGTATTCAAATTGAAGTCATTTCCATTCCACTGAAATTGAGTCTCATTGTGGACTGGTTGATTCGCTTTAACAGCATGACACAGTCATATAACAGCTGTTGGCACCTGTGATGTTTCTCAGCAATATACTGAAAGTCACCCTGTTCAAATCTCAGGCATGTAGAACCTAACTGTCCCCTGGCTGGGCAGGAGAAGCGCTGCCAGGCGGTATATACAAGGGTTAACTCACTTGGGAAATGCTAAGAGGAATGCTCAGGGATCAAGACCTGACATGCTGTGCATTGTTTGTAGCTCCAGGATCAAAATATACAATTATACATGCCAAATAAATTCTAAACCTGTAAGGTAGGAAAAGAGGGGTGGCTCTGACTACAGGTGCCAGCAGCATTAAATAACCTTCTCAGACAAGGTGCACCACTGTTGTCTTGAATGCTGCAGGGTCCCCCAGTCTGGCATTTTCCCCCATGCCAGACAATGTGCATTCACTGCAGGAGTCTCTGTTAAGCCTCCGTCTCCCAGACCTGCTGGCTCCTGGTGCCTAGCCCGACACAGAGGTGCCTTTGTGAATGTAATTACCTTTCCCTGTATTAGAAGTAGTCTGTTTAGAGCTGTATTTGCAGGTACAGCTAGAATAAGCAGGAATTAGCATGCGAAAAGACTTGCCCTGTCCCTGACTTCTTTATCAGCAGCCATCCTTCAAGACATTTTTTTCCTCTTCAAATTGACTGGGCAGGTGTGATACCATCCAAGATGAAGAGGTGTAAAAGAAGGAAAGACAATGGAGATAGTGCTCTGTGTGTGTGTGTGCGCGCGCGCGCGCGCGCGTGCACCTGTGTGTGTTTAAAATACACATCCTGTTAATATCTTTTGACAATTTCATGCTGGGCAGAGTTGCCAAAGTAAACTATGATTGAATGATTTCAGCAACTTAAGACTTGATTAAAGTTTCCTTGGGCTTTCAGCACAGTGTCCACATCAAAAGGTATCAGGAGCAAAATAAATAGTTCCATTGTGGTGATGACACTGTGACCACCTCTTCTAAGGCTGACTAATTGGCCTATGTCTGTTGTGGACTACTGATTTGAAAATTAAGTGAGGCCTACCCTGGACCTTAAATCGGAGGATGACAGAGAGACTTCCAAATGATACAGAATTGGAATTCAGCCAGTGACCTTAATTAAACTACATATCAGTTTGGATTCAAAGTTGTTTTACACAGAGAGGTCTTCCCTGGGAGGCCTTTTATTGTTGTCTGTTATTAATAGGCCTTTTATTAAAAATGAAAAGAAAAAACAGTTTACCCACTTTGGAGAGGGAGTGCTTTAATGAGTAGCATAAGACTTTGCAATTGCATTATCTATTTATTAGAAATAATAAATCCCCAGGTAAGATCTTTCTCTATTTACAAAGAGAATTCAGGGCCAGCTAGAGAATGTCTGGAGGCAAGAGTGCCTAGAGAAAAGTACTTAAGGCTTGAGAATGTGTGGACTTTCATATGGAACAAGAACATTTCAAGATTTATTTTAGGTGGCACACATTTGGTAATTTATTAATTTTTAATAGCCAAAGTAATTGTTTTTGTGATATAGGCTTCTTGGGCAGCACAAAATGTTTCCTTTTATTATAAAGTTGCCGTTTGGAATGACTGTTCACTTTGTAAAAGGTCCGTAGAATTCAGGTCTAACTGGTTTGTTTTTGATGTAGGACTGGAGAATGGGTGTTCACCATGAGGTGAAGGACTGATCAAGGAATCTGGGAGAGAGAGATTTTCCCCTTTGCAACTTGAAAAGCCTTTTAAACATCCTGCTTCTCTCTTCATTGAGCCTGAGCCACAGGTCAGGGATTGCCTGAGGCAGCCTTACAAATTGGCACCTGCCTTTGTGCCTTAGACCTGAAGGAGTGGTGGGGAATGAGGGCCAGGGAAATTTAATAAGTCTGTGCCTCTTTTTTCCAATCCTTTGCAAAGTTAGCTTTCCTTAGGAATGGGACTTTGATGCCAGGGTGTGGGAAAGTTATTTGCTGTGGAGAAAGGCTCATCGATGCTGGGCTATGGGAGCACACAGGTGCCAGAGAGTCAGGGACACACAGACCTTGTTGGCATTGTCTCTTAGGTTAGTACTGCCATTGCCACTTCATACAGCATAGGCATGACCTCATCGATCCCTAAACTCCTGATTATCCCAAGTCCCCAAAGCAAGTGATGAGAAAGGGTATTTTTGACATGGGAGGGAGGCTCGTAGCTCAAATTCTCCATGCTCATACTTTATACGTGATGTGGCTGCACAGTCATGAAGAGAAGGGTTGTCCTAGCTGTTCTTCATGCTTCATTCAGTGACATGTAAGTTTTTAAATGTTTTAACTTTCTGGCACAGCTGTCCTGCCTCTGTGAATTGGGAGTGGCGGCTCTGCCACAAGTTTCTCTTTCTTGACTTCCTTTTCTTCCCTTTACCCAAATAATCAGAAACCTAAGACCTGTCTGATATTCACTCTAGTTGCATGATTTTTTTTTTTTAACCACAGTGGTCGGATTCTGGGTTAGAAAAGGAAAATATACTCCTAACCATTTTTCCTTTACCGTTTCTCAGGGCACTCTACCTTCCCTTAGATTTGCTCTTGTTTGTTTTGATCACATCATGTTTCTTCTTAGTCATTGGTAACTGTTTTCAGACCTCTTAAAGCACATCACACCCTTTACTAGTACTGGTTCTTTTACCAATACATGATTTATTATGATTTCAAGAAAGGAGAGAGATTTCCTTTACATCCTTACAGGGATGTCTGTAATTTCAGATCGTGTCTTCCCTTGGCCTTCTGTCACTCAAATAGCACAGTATAAAAGGAGCTAATCTCTGTCTCTTCTTTCTTCTACCTTTAATAGTCCAGTGAAGATTTTACCCGCTACTTTGTTCTTAACCACTGCTGTACCAACAAATAACATACCCTGATTTGAAAAACTAAAGGATTGGTTTGAATTTCTAATGATTTTTTTTTTTTTCCAAGAAATCAGTGAGTTTTCCTTGCAGGAAACTGACAGCGTATCCCAGAGCCTATCATTTCTCTTTTTAGTTGTGGTTTAGTTTCATGGAAATTTGCAAAACCAAGTCAGTATCACCAGGAACGTGCCTTAGGCCCCAACTGACAGCCAAAGATTTTGTTAAATGTTTTATAAATTTAATCAGACAGTAGTTCCTGACTCCTGTTTGCTTACACTGTGAAAGAAGCAACACTAGCATAGGCAGATAGAAGAACCTGAAGAAAACTCAGAACAGCAGTGAGAAAATGTAGACAATGTGGAGCCGTGTGGAAGGGACTCCCTATCTCCTAGTTGAAAGACCCTCAGTCGAAGGGCTCACATTTGGAGTTTAAGTGAATGAAGAGGTAGTGCTTGAGAGGCTGATGTTCCCAGCTTAGCAATCATCAAAGAAGATGTAGAGTGATGGGTGTACCTTGATTGATCACATGAATGGGGCATTGAGCAGCTTTACCTGAGGGGGGATCATGCTGGCCAGGGAGAGGAAAATGGGCAGTGAAATCATTACACAGCTTTGAGAAGGCTTTCTCCGTAGGACAGCCAAGAACAAAAATGATGGTATTTTTGAGACAAAAATAGAAAGGAAATTTAAGCATGATGGCTGAGGAATGAAGGAGATATTGAACAGAACTGCCCCCCCAAAAAAAAGCAAAATGAATTTTTTAAAAAAAGAAAAGGTATAGCTCATAACTACGATAAGCATGATTCTGACAATGGAATTGTTGTTGGTATTACACTTGAAAGAAGTGCTTCTGAACATGTGTAATATTTGCAATGGTTATCTCTGACTGGTGCCAATTAAGAGTCACTTAAAAATATACACTTCTATATTGTGAATAATAAGCTTTTAATATTTTATAATTGGGACAAATACTTCTGACCTATAAAATAAAATAAAAAAACAGCATTTGGATTGCAATTCGGCTCTAAGATGTGAAGACTTGAGAGATGTGGTTAAAAGCAAAAACTAATGGATTTAGTTAACAATTAAATTTGTGAGAGGAGTTACGCCAGCCTGAAAAAAATTACTCCAAAGTGATTCGTTTAGAAAGTCAGTAATATGGTGAAGATTTTTATTATATTGAGTGGGTGGACAGAGTAATTGAATTTGATTTGAATTGGTTACTTGGTATCTACTATGAATACTTACTGAACCCTACCTGCAAATGGCTAACAGAACATATAGGCAAATCATTAGCAGAGTGTACAGGAAGTTTTGGAGTCAAGATATAAAAAGAAAGAGAAAATAAAGAAGCAAATGGGTGATGGTGTTGTTCTTACATAGTAACTACCTAGTTTGTATAAATTAATATAATCATAAGAAAGGATTGTCTACTATACTTGCATATTGGCAATATCCTGTACTTTCCTCCCTTAAGAAACCTGGTAGATGTGGAAAAACTTGGAAGTCCTGAGTTTTGGACCCATCTCTGGCACTGCCTCCTATTTTGTCCCCTGAAAGTCAGCAGCGTGGTCCTTACCCATGCAGTTCATTAACTGTCCTTGGCATCCGTTTGCACATGTGTAAAATGAGGGTTTGGGTGTGGTGGATTTTGTGGTTCTTATTTCATTTAGGCGTAACAGTATGGGAGTAGACAAGATACAGAAGTGTGGCCTGATTGGCAGTAGTAAATACTGTAGGTCTGTCTTTTTTAATATCTGCGTTCAGATTGAACGGAGGCATCTTAACACATCCGTGGGTGATTTGACTGAGGAATAGCCAACATGACAGAACCCAGATTCCAAGCATTTGTTCTGGTTGGAAGGATGGGCCAAATGAGGATGAAGTTTAATAGGATTAAACATAAAGTCCTGCTTATGTTACTTGTTTAAAGCAACTAATAAGTTGCAGTAGACCTAGGTTAGTAGTGATTCATATGAAAAAGACTAAGGGATTTATTACCACAAGTTCAATTTGAGTCAAGAGTATAATACTGATGTCAGAAAAGCAAAGACTAAGTAACAGATATGTAGTGAGTGGTAAGGGAATTTTGACAGATTGTAAGATCTGACATCACTAAACCTCAGTAAATGTCACAGGGCTTGGCTGTTAAATCTGGATGGATTCATTATTTTCTCTGAAGAACCTTTAAATTTGGTGGAAATTTTTAGGTATTAGATATCTGTGAAAGAAATAATATGAAATCATTATGTGTTTAAAAGGAATGACTTCCTTCCCACTTAACTTACTTAAAGCACAATATAAGTCTATATTTTTAAAAAAATATTCTATTTCTGGGCATGCATCAGTTTTCAAGAACTTCACATGGCATTACTTTGGCACCAGAAATTATTGGGTGAAAAAGTTGCTCTGTTGTTGATTGTCAGCTTTTAAATGTGGAAGAATTATTGCATATAATCAAGACTGTAAAAACTTTGTGTCAATGTCTTATAAATCCTGGAGGTTAAGCATATGTATATGAATAAATTAGGAAATACATGAATCTCATTAAAAGATGTATAATTTTTTATATGTTTCATTTGGGGGGTGTGGGGGAAGTATCTAGTACTTTCAGTAACTTCTCTTATAATATGAAAAACAGAACCTTTCTTTGGATGACTAGTATATTTGCTTACTGCCCATCATCTCAGAACAGATCCTTCTTGAAATGCCATCAGGAGGAACTTAAAAGGATGTCATGGGGAGTTCTAAAAATATTTTCATCAAAATCTTTTACCATTAGAAAAATGAAACAATCCCTCTACTACATTCCACACAGTAAAATAATTTATCTTTAAAAACAAAAGTTAGATTTATTACTTTCAGAATTTGGACATTTTCCCCCTCTGTTCCCCTTTTAACTTGTAAGTACAAATTTGGTCTCTTCCAGGAATATTTTGTTCTGAGGTGAGTTCCAAAGAAGTTGATCTTCTCAATGGGATATGTGTTTCATGTGGTTTTTCTTCCTTTTTAAACACGCAGGGTGCCAAAGCATGCTTTCTGCGGGACATTCCTTTCTCAGCCATCTACTTCCCATGCTATGCTCATGTGAAAGCTTCCTTCGCAAATGAAGAAGGGCAGGTCAGCCCTGGAAGACTGCTCCTGGCTGGTGCCATTGCTGGTGAGTGCCCCTCAGCCAACTGTCACCCTCCTTCTCTCTGGAAGTTTTGCATATAGTTTTTGACAGGGTACCTATGAGATGCGGATAGATTGCTTTGGATCTACTGAAAGAAAGGAAAAATAATCTTACTTCTGGAAAATGAGATTATTGAACAAGTCTAATTTCTTAATTCCAGAGAAGTCTCTTTGAAAATTGGTGTGTTTTTGGCATTATTCGATTCTAAGTCAAGTTCCGGATCATTTTATAATTTCACATTATAGCATAGTTTAGTTGAATTTTTTTTAAATTTAAATGTTCATTCCTTAATGGTATCTAAGCAAAGTGGTTCCTGTTTTGTCCAAAGCTTGTCCAAAATTTTAGCAGTAGGTATCATTTAAATAAAAGAAAGGTGGTAAAACCAGAAATAACTTGGGCCCATTCCACTCTGGGTCTTCTTATCTGCTTAGTTATAGGGAATGGTTTTGGGTGTTAATTGAATACTGGAACGGACTATCTTTTATTCAGTGAAACAGTCAAAATAGCAATAGGAAAAAATAGATACTGAGGTTGGCTTCTACATTGCAGTGTAAATCCCTGTGAAAATTTGGTTATTCCCACAGCAGGAATCTATTCTTTCTATTATACCTCTCCTTGTCCAGAGACTAGAAAGACTGGAACAATCTAGATTAGCACTCCAGGTGGTGACAAACATTTAATGAGTAAACAGACCCTAAGGCAGTCATGGGATGCTTGGCCAAACAATTTTGATACAGGTGTTGTTTTCATAGATTTGCATCCTGAATCTCTTGAGAAGCCCTGGCTTTTAGAAACTCTTTGCTTTGTGTGGGCCTCTATCCTGCTTGTAGCCTGGGGAACCCCTGGAGGTAGTTCTTTCATTTATAGTTGATCTTTTTTTCAAAAGCAGTGATGTTGCTATCCGAAGTAGGCATATCCTTTTCTGGATGTCCAGAGATCCTAGTTATACTAAATAGTAATGAGACCATTCTATTTATCTCAAGATGAAACAGGGTATAAAGTGGACTTTCTGACTTTACTTAACTAGATACAGCTATCTGCCTGCTTTTCTCTACAAAGCAGGCTACAAGCAGTTCCTTTGCAATTACCTTTAACCTTAACTGGATACACTTTTCCACCTGCTTCTCTCTACAAAGCAGGCTATACACTCTTCATTAGCATTTTCACTGATCACCTTTACCATTGATATGCAAAAGCCAGCCAGCTGCTCTCTGCTTTCAGCTCCAAAAACTGCAGAAAAGAAAAACTTTAAAACACAGTTTAAACTTTCCATTCGTGGGTCTTACCACCATCCTCAGCCTTTTTTAACCAAAATATCAAACCAAGACTATCAGTGCAGTGCAGACTAATTTATTTCTAACAAAGTGATTTCTAATTATCCTAATAATTACAAAAGAAATATGTAAGACTCAGAATACTTCAACATTGTCCAAAACCTTTCCCAGTA
>PVHY01017469.1:0-31368 GCA_004024945.1 Uropsilus gracilis
GGGGGGGGGGGGGGGGGGGGGGGGCAGAAGAACAGGCTCGGGCCTCCGTTGGCCTCCAGATCAGAGGCTTCGCCCCAAGGGTTTCCCTCGCCCTTCCTCTCAGTTCCTGGGAAAAGCTGGGAAAGGAAGGAGCTGGGTGCCGCGTTCCCGCTTTTTCCGAAAGACACCTGAGCACAGCAGGGCTGCGGGTTCCGGGCGTTTGGCCTGGTGGCGGCGGGAGCTCCAAGCTCTTGGACTGCTCGGGCACAGTGTCTGTGGGCTTATGGCTCAGGGTGCAGGATTGCTAGTGTGTAGTGGACCTCAGAGAAAGGGGGGTGGGGCTGCGCCCTCAGACCCGGCCCGGGGTGACCACCTTGTCTCAGGTTGGTAGCCACTCGGGAATCAGGTTGGAAGCCCAGCGCCCTCCCAGCGGCCAGAGCAAATGCTGTCTTCTGGCTGCAGCTGGAGCCTAGGAGGTCAAAGGGTCGGCGAGCTGGCTCTTGCTGGCTGCAAGGGTTCCCGCAGGCCCCCAGCGCCCCCCCCGACAGCCTGCACCACACCACCTGGGCTAGGTGGGCCCGGAGCCTGGCTCTGGGTGACAGCCGGGCAAAGAGCGGCAGCGGTGTTTTCTTGCCCCTCTGCGCCCGCCGGCCACTCTGCTCCCTCTCTGTGTGCTGCCTCCCGGCCCTCAGCCTTCCTCCCCCCACGCGGCTTTCTTGTACACGGTGGAGGTGAAGGAAAAATATGCCCCCATCTCTGAAGATAGAAAACGTAAAGAAAAAAACCCACCCGTCAAAAAGCAAAGCAAAACCAGGGAAAGCCTAGGAAAACCCCAAACCTGATTTAAAAGAAAAATAAATACAAGGAAAGAGGTAGGGAGCAAAAATATGGGACTATCAGGGACTTAGCTCTTCTCTGGGCCTGGAGCCCTTATGTACAGCATCAGCCAGCCCAGCACCCCCAAAATCATCCACCTCCAAGCCCTCTCCTGCCTGCCAGCTTCGCAGCCACTCGCCTGCGGCTCAGGCGGGATCTGGCTCGGGCTGGCCTCGCCTTTCCTCGCTCCTGCTTTCCTTCTTCATGGCGTCAATTTCCTCGGCTGGTTTCGCCCCCTCTCCCCGCTTCTCCCACACCTCCCTTCTCCCTTCCTCGCCTTTGCTTTCTCCCTTGCATCGTGCTGCTCTAGGAGCCGAGCTCCCCCCCTGCTCTCTGTCCGGCGCTGCGCTCCCCCTCTCCGCAGTAGGGAGGGTTCCAATCCCCAGTCGCCCGCGTCGTCGTGCTCCGCGCCGGGCCACCATTCTCCCGTGCGTCCTGTCCCTGGAGCGACCTGTCCTCCCTGCCTGCTCCCTTCGCACGTCCTGGGCCGCGGACCCTGACTAATGGCCGGTCCCTGCTGTGTGTGGGGTGTTGTGTTTTTTTCTTGTCTCTCCCCAGCAGGGCACGGGGGTGTGAATCAGCTCGGGGGGGTGTTTGTGAACGGCCGGCCCCTGCCCGACGTGGTGAGGCAGCGCATCGTGGAGCTGGCCCACCAGGGCGTGCGGCCCTGCGACATCTCTAGGCAGCTGCGGGTCAGCCACGGCTGTGTCAGCAAAATCCTGGGCAGGTGAGGGCCACAGGGCTGCCCCTGGGAGCCGCCTGCCTCCTTCCCAGGCCAGTCCTGGGTCTCCGGCCCAAGGACTTGGCTAAAAGTTGAGGATGGCAAAGAAAGAGGGAGATCCCTAGCCTGGGGGTGTCTGGAGAGCTACTCCTTCTGGAGAAGGCACCCAGGTGTTGTGGGGGCCAGGAGCAAGGGTGAAGCAGGGTGAACCAGCACCCCCTTCTGCTCCAGGGTAAGGGGGTGAGGCAGCCCAGACTCCGGTCTTAAGGAAGGGGAGTTGTCTCTTTTGGCGGAGTTCATTGGACGAGGGTGCTGGAGGAATAGGGTGGGGAGTGCCAATGGGTTCCCAAGAGGAAAAGGCCAGCCCCGGGGAGGCAGAAGGAGCATCCCTTGGAGCTCTGTGCTCAGTGGGGAAGGGCGGAGGGTATGCCTCTGCCCAGTGACAGAGCTCTGTGCTTTCACATCCAGGGTCACCCATTCTGGCCCTCCGTTGACCGCCTCTCAGGAGGGAACTTGCCCTCCATCCTCCCCCCTTCGCCATCCTCCAGTGGCACATCCCTTGCCCTGGCCCAGCGCCCTCGGGAAGCGAGCTCCAGCTCGGTCACACTGGGCTCTTTCCCTCCACGTTGCTGCCTCTGGCCGGAGAGTGGCTCAGCAGCTCCAGGGCTTGCAATCCCCTGGCCACGGCCACTGCCCACTTCTCGCTGACCCCGCCGGCCTTCCCGGCGCAGGTACTACGAGACTGGCAGCATCAAGCCTGGAGTGATCGGAGGCTCCAAGCCCAAAGTAGCGACGCCCAAAGTGGTGGACAAGATTGCTGAATACAAGCGACAGAACCCGACTATGTTTGCCTGGGAGATCCGGGACCGGCTCCTGGCCGAGGGCATCTGCGACAACGACACGGTGCCCAGCGTCTCTTCCATCAACAGGTGAGCGCTCTGCCCTGGTCTGCAGGGCCGACCTGCAGCCCCCAGCTCCTGGCCCTGGGGGTTTTCTCAGCACGGGGGTCTCAGTTCTTTCTCTAACCTCCCCCTCCCTATCCATAATCCTTTGGAAGGAGAGAGGGGACTTGAGAGGCATAGAGATAGACAGACAGACAGGGCAGACTCCAGCTCCAGGCTGGGTATTCCCTGCCAGGCTTCTCCCGGCAGCATTCTGGAAATGAATCCAAGTGTTTGTGGTAATTAAGACTCCAAGATTACTCGCCTCAGTATCTAGAGACAATCACAGCCCACAGCCGAAGCCTTTAAAATGACCAGTGTCTATTCATTTCCTCCTAACAGACTTCCCTTTCTAAAGGCAGGCTCCCTTCCCTAGGGGCAACCGGCTGTCCTGGCTCCTGCACCCTCCCTGCCAACTCCCACAAAGCTTGCCTTCCAGGAGCCCAGGCCTCGCTAGCCAGCTCTGCACACATTTCCGGCCGGTATGCTTGGGTATCCAGGCCTGCAGAGCTACCAGCAGCCAGCAGTTGGCAGGGAGTTAAGGACCCAGACAAGGAGAAGGATGCCAGACAGGGAGAGGCAGTTCTTGACCCGAGGGGGCTGAACTTCAGGTGATGTTCCAGCCACCTCTGGTGCTGTGTCCAACCCTAAGTCAGCAATGACAACAGGTTCAGCACATGGGTACGACGCTGGCTGCGGTCAGCTTGGCACAGATTAGCACAAAATAATCTCCCAGTTCCCAGGCCACTCTGCATGCTCTCTGCAAGGGCACACGGGCACACACCATCTATGAGTGGGTGTGCGTCTCTGTGATGGGAAGAGCACATAAACACAGCAGTGGGACATAGGACCCCAGGCTGGCTTTATCATGGCAGAATTATACAACCTGCTAACAACAGAGACTCTGTATGAGTTCCAGAGAACCTTAGCCAGCCTTGCAAGCCCTGCCCCTCATTTAAGGCACACCCCCAAATGAGAAGGTTGAAGGTTTCCTACTTTTGTTATTCTTTGCACTCTTCATAGGATCATTAACAGGACAACTAATAATTCAGATGGTGCCTTTTTCTGAAACTGGCATAATACGTCAGGGTTTTTGGTTTGGGTTTTTTTTTTTAAATATTTTGCAAATGATGTGGAATTATCCCAAATCATCCTGAAAACAGCAGGTGAAATTAGCTGGTAGAGTGTACCTTGGCTAAAGAAGATTCCCTCTGCCACACTCATGCAGTAACGTACTGCAAGGCGACCCCAGAAATTATCCCAGTGTGTGCCATCTGTATTAAAATGGTTATTCAGTTATGAACAGGGTAACATAATACTGATCAGCTAATTATACACCTTCCAAAAACCCTCCAGCTCCCTGGGCTTGGCTCAGCCAGGTATTGAAAGCATAGTGATTTGACATTCAGACACCTTCCGAAGGAGCTGGAGAAGGGTGCAGGATGATTTGGAAGAAGAATGAGTCTTTTGCATTTAAAAGCCAGCCTGGGGAGCTGGGGCAGGAGTGTTGCAGAGGAAGGGGAAGGGGACAAAGTATTGTTTTCCGAGACATTCAGAGATAGACTCTTTGCTGGTTGCTGGTCCTGGGAGGGGGTTGGAACTGAGGTTCTAATTGAGGTTCTAACTGAAGGGTCGGCAGCCTGGCTAAGGAGTAATGCTGGGGTTCTGGGGAGTGATCACAAGAAATGCTGTTGTAGATAAAAGAGCAGAAAAGGAAAATGTGGTATAAATCCTTACACACACACACACACACACACACTCCATTTGCTTCCCTTGATGGGTGAAGGTTGGAGGATTAGCACACTCAATGTGGTGGCTTCTCCTGTTCTCAACACACTGTCTAGCATCCCTTGTCTCCCCTTTTCCCCAGTGTGTACCCCTCACTGCCTGAATTGTTTTAGGAAACTGGCTATGCAAAAGTTGGGAATGTTTCCATTCCAAAAAGTCAGAGAGTCAGGTGACCCTGGGGTGAGCTTCAGAAGTCTTGAGGTGCACCCAATGGCATTGGGAGAATGCCAAGAGGGATGAGAGAGGGAGAGGGATGAGAGAGGGAGAGAGTAAACCTCAGCTTGACAGCTCTGACAGTTGTAGAATCTGCTCAACTTGAAAGAGCACGAAGGCTTCCCTTGGGTGTGGAGAAATAGTGATCTGTGGGTAGGTGTAACTGGAGATGGAGGGAGTGGGAGGAAGAAACAGGGAAGTCACTGGCAGCGCCATCCTGGGTCTGCAGTTCCCTTTCCTGGCTTACTTTGTCAAGCGAGGAGCAGCCAGGGGTTTCTTCATTTCACTTTGAGACTGAAACTCACCTTGTGCCTATTTGGGAAAGAATTCCAGGGACTTCCCTGTCTGCTGCTGAAGTAGGACTGGAGGTGAGGGGGATGATTTAGGCATCACACCCTTAGTTCCATGCCTCTGAATGCTTGCTTTGAAGAGGAACATTTGCCAGAGAGGCCTTGATTCACCCTAATGTCTGATAAAGGTGGTGCTACGGACCGGTGATTCACCCTAATGTCTGATAAAGGTGGGGTGCTTCTGCTGGTGCTGGTGAAGTCAGGAACTTCACCGATTCTCACCCGCTGTGGATGAGCTTGGAGGTCTCCCTGTGTGTGAGCGTGGTACATTAGGCAACGGACATGTCTTAAGTTTAGAGCTTTATTGTTGTGAAGTGCCCACTTGTTTTGGATCTTATCACTGTTATGATAACAGTATATATGTGTGTGGGAGGGGTAGTTGGCGAGAAGCAAAGTCCACACATGCTTACCCACTTCAGCCAAATCAGAAGCTTTTTCATCTCCTTCCCAAAACAGATGTTATTGATGCACTTTGTAATATGCTGTCATGGTTATAAACTAAATTGCCTTTCATGCATTAAATCTGGTTTTGGCTTTCTGATCCTGTCGCGATACAGGCTTGAACACCCAGCGTAAACTCTGCTTTGGTGAGTCCTCATAGAAATAGCTCTGAGCTAAAAGAGTCAGTCCGGGAGGCCTTCAGAGTTCTCCTTTCCCCACCCTCCTCTTGAGATCCCTGTTGAATAGATGGCTTAGTGTGTGGAACTGTCTCACTCATTCTCCATATTCGGTTACTTGATTACGGAGCGTGGACTGGCCAGCATTTCGGCTTGAACACTGTTGCTCTAGAAGGTGGATGTTTCTAAACAGGTGACTTGAGATAGAGAACTGGTGTGGGAAATGATTGGAGAGAGAAGAGGTGAAGGGGGAGCCATGCTCCCAAAAGGCGGGAAACATCACCTTGTTATCTGGCTGAGTAATTGACTAGGCAGAAGGAGTTTGCTGATATGTGCCAGAATCTTTGGGTTTTGCTTTTGCTGTGGGCAGAGAATACAGCTCCAGAGAGAGCATAGGGTTGCTGAAGATTCCCTGAGGTGCTGTCTTGGAATGAGCTGACAGTTAGGTCACGACTCTCCTGACTTTTGCAGCTTGCCCTTTATTCTTTGGGTACTCCCACCCCTTGGTCTTTGGAGTAGACTCTTCAGGAGTCAGTTTCTCTCTGATCAGTTGCAACCCACACCCTCATCCAGCCTATTTGGCGCTAAGTGAGCACACCCATTCTCCTAGCAGAAGTAACACTGACTTCAAGACGGTGTCAGCGCCAGTGCTGTGTTAAAAAATATGTCCTGTGCATTCACAGATCTTCATTCTTAGTCAGAGGTCTGGCTGTGGGGTGGCCATGGTCTACCAACTACACACTCAATGGCCTTTCCAAGTCACTTAGCCAAGGGAATGTTGAAGACAGGGCTGGAGTCAATATCTCCCTCTCTAAAGTTAGGTTCTAGGACATTGCACATTGCACATGGACCTGGCTTGCCATGAAAGCAGGCCAGAGGGGTAGCTTTGCCTGCCATATCTCTATACCCTTGCAGCGGCTTAGTGGTCAGGACTGTTGGACTCATGGCAAAGAGCCGAGGCAGGTTGGTGGACTATGAACGCTTCTTCCCATAGAGGAATGGGAGCGATAAAGACAAGAGAATTTGCCTTCTGTGGCCCAGGCCACAAGTAGCAGACTAACGTGCCAGTTTCCTATCTGAGAAGTCTTGCTTACCTGTCCTTTTCCATCATGACCTGTCTTTTGCCCATCATTAGAACAACATGTGAAATAAGCTTGACTGTTGTTTTTCCTATTGTTTAAAATGAGCTGGAGTTGTCTTCCTGAAAAGCCCATTTTTGTTCCCTAAGTTTAGACAGGTCATCTTGGCCAGCAGTCATATTGGCCTGCTTCCTGTTGGCCAGCTCAGAGAGGGCCGTCAAAATGACCTTAAGGTGAGAATAGTGATGGCTTGGTTACCCTGAGTTCTTAGCTTAGCTGGCAACTCTTGAGAAGAGGAAGACAGGGCCCAGGTGCGGTGGCACATGCCATTAATCCTAGCTCAGGAGGCTGAGGCTAGGAATCCCTTGTTCGCGGGTTCGAGACCCACCCCGGGGCAACATAGCGAGACCTAATCTCAAAAAAATAGCTGGGCATGGTGGTGCGTGCCTGTAGTCCCAGCTACCTGGGAGGCTGAGGCTGGGGATCACTTGAGTCCAGGGTACCCTGGGCAACGAGAGTCTGCGGTTCCGTGGGAAACATAGTGAGACCTAGCCTCAAAAAAAAAAAAAAAAAAAAAAAAAAAAAAAAAAAAAAAAAAAAGAGAAAATGAGGAAAACAAGAGAGGTTGTCCCTATGACAGGTCCTGGTAGGTTTTGAAGGGTAATGTAAAGAAGAAAAAGAGGGAGATCTTAAATAGATGAATGAATGAATGAATGAATGAATGAGTGAATAAATAAAGTATCCCACCTCTTCTGAGAACTCAATAAAACAATCCCATCAAATATGAAGAGTTATAAATCTTGCGCTGCACAGGTAACCTACTCAATTGCTTTTATTATTGCTCAGGCTGCCTCCATTTATTACCGTCCACAGTCTGGGCAAAGGAGGTTGCATGGAGGGTGGTCTCCAGTGCAATCCTACACCCGGAGAGGCAACAATCAGCCCATACAGCCAGGGATTTCGATGGGAGCTCAGAAAGGGCCCATCTGTCTGCATGAAAACCAATCAATAACTCTGTAACCAGAGCCCTTGTCACAGGGAAATGGACAACACAACAGTTCAATACAGGGGCCACAGGGGGAATTAGCCAAGTGGAGATGGGGCCAAACATGAGCAGCCCCTGGAGAAGGGACCTGGGGTTCCTGGAGAATGAAATGGTAGGGAGGGAACAGGGATATGGTCAAGGAGGACAGTGGCTTTGTATGCCTTTAAGCACAAGGGGTGGGGGTTAGACACAAAGCAGATTCAGGGGATGGAGGCATTGTTGAAGTTGGGGTGATAGGGAATAGTTGGCAAAGGGCTTGTTCTGGTACACAAGGCAAGGTAGTTGTATATATGATGATATGTGCTCATGGACAAGAAAATTACAGTTTCTGGAGAAAGAGCAGCTATAGTAATAACTGGTGTAGAGGGTGCATCAATACCCTCCCCCTGCCAAAAGCTTGCACTCCAAAGAGGGGGTCCCTGTGAGCCTTCATGGGGTAGGACTCCTGCTTCCCAGGCTTCTCAGCAAGTCTAATGAAGGACCACCTCAAGCCAGGACTTCTATCACATGTGCCCAGCTTCCTAAGCTCTGGCTCTAGCTACTCTGCAGCTTCTTTTCATAATGCTCAGGTCTGTCCTCTGCCCTCCTTGTTGCTACCTGGAGTTGGGCTTCTTATATTTAGAGGAAAGTGTATGGTGGGAAGAATTCCTTTTCCACCTTCTTTCTTCATTTTCTGCAGTTGGAAGCCTGCACTAAACGGTGCTGACCTGGCTTGCCAATTCTTTGGATCCTGGCTGTCTCTTCTCACACCCACCCTGCACCTCCACTCCACCTTGCCCAAGCCGAGATTCTTGCAGGGGAAGCAGCCATAGGTACAGTTTTGACGGTGCAACTCACCCAGCCCTGGGGCCAATCTAGAGAAGAGAAAGGTCTCCTGACAGACCGTAAGCACGGGAAACAGTGTCTCAGCATCCGGCCCCGAAAAATAAGTGAAGTAGAAAACCACCTGGGGGTTCTCAGTCTACCACTAAGCTCGTGGGTTGACATGTTTTTCTCCTGTTGAACAGATGAATTGTGTTGTGCTGGGAACTGGAATAGGTTCGCCATGGTTTATATGCACAGAGGTGGTGTTTTCGGTGTGCAGGAACTTGTGTGTTTGTGTGTGCTTGCCTGTATCTGCTCCCTGACCAAGCAGAGGAAAGGGAAATTCCTGCAGGATGCGACCTGCTGTCACAGACCCCAGCTAGACACCAAGCTCTTAGGCCCTGCAGCTCAATTAGTGAGGCTGCTGTAGACCGCTGGCCATAGTGGCAGCAGTCTTAGGTCCAGGCTGGACAGTCTTCGTTTCATAATTTGGGCAGTGGGAGCCGAACTTTCCTTCAGCTTCTATTTGCATGTAACACCCCACAGGCCAGTCAGCCTCCAACAAAAGGGTCTCTGCTGCCATGATGCTGCCTTGTGTTGGAGAGCTGTACCATCAGCTGCTCCTTTTTCTTCAATTGTTGAGTCCCGGCCCAGTTGGCAGGACCAGCTAGGGACCTCCAGTGTACACAATCAAAAAGATGCTCTTCTCAGGGTTTCCCCGCACGCAGGCCTGTGGAGTGGAGTGCAGTGCCCAAGAAACCCACCCTTCCTCCAACCGAGGGCATGGTAGTGGCCCTGGCACACAATCACCAGCAGAGCTTCCCCCAGGACCAGACCCCAGGCCCAGCCTCCCAGCCCTTCCCTCATAATCCAGATGTGGGGAAAGAAGGAAGAAGCCATGTTTGAGAAATGCATGGCTGGGAAGTGGGAGAGGGCTGGAGACCAGGTGGGGCATGATGGGGCACAGATGACAGGTACCTGGTGGGGAAGGTGGGCATCAGGTTGATGTTGGGAGGGTGGAAAACAAGAGGAGAATGATCTGGGATGGAGAAGGAGCAGGAATTCCTTGTAGACCCTGGGAACTTGGGCTGCAGAGAAAAGGGCACGAAAGGGGCCGGGGGAGATAGGAGGGGCCGCAGAACTAGACTCCTCTTGTAGCTCAACCTCAACAACTGAAAAATAACTGGACTCTTCATGTGACACTCCAGAGGCTGTAGGTTTTTGAGAGATGATATGATCAGATGTTCTGTGTGTATGGGCAGAGAGAAAACAGAGATTCTGGAGAGAAATAGCACTGTGGGGAGGTCAGATTTATCGTGGGGTTGTGGGGAATGTGATGCCCCAAAGTGCAGAAGGGTGTGTGTGAGGGGCAGTGATGGAGGTGCTGGGGCCTGGAGCTCACGCGTGCAGGTGTCCTCCGGGGCTGCTGCAGGCCAGGTCGGCAGGAGGTGGTGCTGCAAAGGAGACTGCGGTGTGAGCTGGCACGCCAGGTCCAGCCTGCAGGCGGGAGGACGGTTTTTAAAAACTCTGTGCTGGCCAAATAACACACATCTTCGGGCCTGATTCCGTTCACGGGCCAGTGGTCTGCAACCAGACATGACTTACCTCTCTGCTTCAGACCCGAGCAGCAGCCTCCATGCGGGTGCAGTGACTGTGATGCTTCCCGGAGCCTGAAGTCCCCAAACTCCTGAGGGGGGAGGCCAAGAGGGCATCCTCTCCAGCGCAGGGGGGAGTTGGGCAAGAGGCCAGTGGAAAGGAGAGGACAACAGGAGATCTGAGCGTGGGGAGGGAGGTGATGGGCTGATCGGCAAAGGGGAAAGATCTCGGAATCAGAGCAGCGTTGGTGGGTTTGTTTCTGCAGAGCAGGGAGCCACAGCCACTTGGTGACGGAGCGTTGGCTCCTGCTCCTCTGAACCGAGGGCCATTGGGTGCCTGCAAAGTCTGGAAGGAGGTGGGAGGGGGCCAGGGCCCTGGGCCACTGGTAGACCAGGCTGGCGGGCCTCTGGAGAGAGTGTCAGAAGGTGGTAAAGGGGGAAGGGGGAGGACACCCAGGGGGGAGAAAGGTGCCAGCGGAGGAAGTGGCATGGGATGGAGGAGTCAGGGACCTGGAGCTCGTGGCACTGGGCAGCACACCGTAAGGCAGCTTGGCAGTGGCTGCAGGGCTGCTGCAGAGCCGTGGGCTCCAGTCTGGTCCTTGGCAGAAGGGAGAATGGAAGAGAGGCCAAGCGGAAGGGAAGGAGGTCTCCAAGCGGAAGGGAAGGAGGTCTCCACTTCCTGGATTCTGCAGATTAGACTGCTCCTTCCCAGGAGCCTCTGGCCACTTTGCTCTGGGCTTCTTCCGCTGCCGCCTTCAGCCTTCCCCGGGCTCCTCGGGCTCCTCTGCAGTGAGCGCCTCTGCAGCACTGCAGGTGCAAAGGAAGCCAGAGGACTCGAAGGGCGACTCCTAGCCACAGGGGAGAAGGACTGAGACAGGGCAGCAGGCTGAGAAAGCAGCGGGACCACCTTATAAGCACAGTAGGTCAAGAAATCAGAGAGGAGGGATGGCAGAGGGGTGAGCGCACGGTGGCTCCCAGCTTGAACAGTGGGGGTGACACTGGGCACCCTGGTCCTAATGGTCCCTCTTGGCCCTGGGTCTATGCTGAGCTGGGAAAGGAAGTCAGGAGCCCGGTGGGCAATTGACCTGACGTGACCTGACAGACCAGAGGTGGTCAGTGAGGAGCCCTGTTCTGCGCCTTATCCCATGACCTTTGGTCCTCATTCTTTTTATTTATTTATTTATTTATTCATTCATTCATTCATTCATTCATTCATTCATTCATTCATTCATTCATTTATTTATTTATTTTTTGAGACTAGGTCTCGCTATGTTGCCCAGGGTACCACAGACTCAAGTAGCTGCCTGGGGTACCGTAGACTCAAGTGATCTCCAGCCTCAGCCTCCCAAGTAACTGGGATCACAGGTGCCTGCCACTGTGCCCAGCTGATTTTTCAAGACCAGGTCTCACTATGTTGCCTGGGGTAGTCTCGAACCTGCTAACTCAAGTGATCCAAAGACTCTTGCCTCCCAATGCTTGGACAACAGGTGCGTGCCACCATCCCCGGCTTGGTCCTCATTCTAGAGGACAAATCGTGCCTACCAGGTGTGTCACACCAGGAGGAGCTGGTGATGGTGTCTTGGGGGCTCTGTTTTGGAGAGTGTGGGTTCCTATAGTCCAGCTGAGCCTGGCACTCAAGCCCTGGGAGGCTGTCTAAATGGCAGCCTGGCATTCCAGGGAGCTCTCAAAAGGAGTCAGTCTTGTTGAACAGGGCACTGGTGATTTCCTGTTGAGAGGGTCTCTGGCTAAAGTGGTTGTTCTGCTTCCAAAAGGAAGTCCTGGCACCTCTTGGATGCCCTGTCTGTTTGGGGTGTTAGCAGGCACTGTCCAGAGAGCTAGGGGTTGAATGGATGGTAGCTGTCCCGATGGGTTGGTGAGTGGGCAGGCCTGTCAGGCACACAAAGGGCTCGCCATCTTTCGTCTGTGTGCACACCCGTGTGCATTTGCTCCGGTAGAGGTGATGGTGCGCAGAGTGTGATGCAGGGTGGCGGATGTGCATGTTACACTACTGGGGAAACTAGAGCTGCTGCTTGTTTTGTGTCTGCTGAGATCCTCAAGGAGCTGTACCTCTAGGTAGGGACAGAGGTTAAGCTATTTATCTCTTTTTATCACTGCAGAGGATGTCACCCACCCCCACCCCTTTCCTTCCTCTCTTTCCTCCTTCTCTTCACTCCAGTTAGCTGCTTTGGGTTAGGAGGCCAATCTCAGTAACCTCTAATTGAAGGCTGAAAAGAACTTGATAAGATAAGGAAGGCCATCCTGCCTCTGGGGACCCGCAGAGGTTTCATGTTTTGCTGCTCTGCTGCCTGTAGTTGCTGCCACCAGGCTGGGCAGCCTTCCCCCTGCCTGTGGCCACCTGACCCCTGGGAGAGCCAGGGAAATGAGGTGCCCCTGGGCTCACAACTTGGGTTTTCTCTCCAACCACCTTGGGCCTGGGAGGGAAAGTCTAACAGAGGCCTGAAGGAGAGAGGAAAAAGACAATGGGAAATGACAGGAGACAGAAGAGAAGTGAGAAGCAGATAGGACTGCCCTGGCCAGCCCCTGCTGAAGCCTGGCATTGGCCACAGATGTGGTGTTGGAGAAGGGTGTCTTTTCCAGTAAGGAAGAGGCCCTAAAGCCTTAGCCAGTCTGTGGAGCCAGGCACTCAGCTCTTTGCAGTGGGCAGAGCCCTGGGTCAGGTCCACCCCCTCCCACCCCAAGACCTGCTTTTGCCTGGCTCTGGGACCAGGTAATTCCTGGCTGCAGGGCCCAGACTGGAGGATTAGACAGACTCCTTAGGAAATGACCTCCTTGGGCAGGTACAAAAAAAGTTGAGTGAAATTCATTTCATGGCCAGTGAGTGCTTCGAAAAGGCGATCCCAGCATACGAATGTGATAAATGTTAACTGAGCATTAATCGCATTAAAGAGGGCCCTATAAACTTTTCATTTCTAATTAAATTCGTCCAGTGATGCTGCCCAAGCGAGTACTCTGGGCCTTTGTTTATGTGGAAAATTAAAATGCAAATACAATGGGATTTATTTCCAGGAGTGGAGTGATGGGCTGGCCCCTCTGGCTACTGGTCTCCAGGCTTGTCAGCCCAGGTAGCTGCTTCTTTGGGAGTGCTGTCCCCTGTGGGACACATTTTGGTGTCAAAGGAGAGGCCAGAGTTCAAGGTCAAATGGAGTTAGAAGTGAGGAGATGATGAGATGTGCCAGAGAAGGAGAAAAAGGCAATAGATGACCCGGAAATAGAGGCTTGTCTCTTGATTTTCATGCTTCTCATCCAACTCACACCTTTAGAAGAGACACCCCAAATCTTTTTTTTTTTTTTTTTTTTTTTGAGACTAGGTCTCGCTATTTTTTGCCCGTGGGACTGCAGGCTCTCGTTGCCCGGGGTATCACAGACTCAAGCAATTCCCAGCCTCAGCTTCCCAGGTAGCTGGGATTACAGGCATGCACCACCATGCCCAGCTATTTTTTTTGGAACTAGGTCTCACTACGGGCCCCAGGTGGGGACTCAAACCGCGATCCCTAGCCCCTGCCGCTTCATAGGCTGAAGCTTACAAGCACGAGCCACCGTGCCCGGCAACACCCCAAATCTTGCTTGTGAAAAAATGTCCCCGCAAACCTCCTCGGCAGTGTGTGGGGGAGGAAGGGGCTGAAGGAAGCAGCCCAGCCAGGGACCGCGGGCCTGCCCTGGACAGAACTGGTGTGCAGCAACAGGGAGGGCCGGAGCTCAGACCTGTCTCCAGCAGGTCAAGGATCAGCTGGTGTCCACATCATGGTTTCACCAGGCTCTTGGTGCCAGTGCCAAGCGACATTAACACAGGGCAGTGGAGCATAGAGGCACACACCAGGGACGCTGTGCGTGCATGCCACCTTCCTGCGCGCCGGGAGAGCCAGTTCCTCCTAAGAATAACAAATGTCCCTTGCAAGGAGTCCTTGAGAGCCATGATCTCTTTGATAAAAGTGCTAACCCTAAATGCTATTGAATGGAACAATCTAAAGTTCCTATTTACGAAAACGTACATTGAGTGGAGAGGAAAAATCACTTGAAAGATTGCTGTGTTCCTCTCCAGACAAAGAAGTTGGAAATAGCATTACAAAGTTCAGAGGGGAAGAAAATGGAGGCAGGAGAGATGCTAAAAGGCAGGGCACTAAATCTCAAATAGGAGTGACCAGACAGAGACACCAGATTGCACCAAGCTTTGCAGAATCTACAGGCGGACCCGTGGGGTGCAGAGATAACCAAGCCCTTAGGCAAACAGGTACCCAGAGAGTGGAGGCGTGCGGGTGAGGGGTGGGCCAGCTGCAAGGTGGCTGTGCCGGATGCTGGATGGATCTCTGGGCTCCACCACTCAGAGATCTGACCAGTGTGCTGGGGACAGCCGAGGATGCTGCTTCAAGTGCTTGAAGCACATGAGTCTCTTGTATGCTGGATCCGTGCTCTAACGGATCTCCATGGCTGCAGCCCTTTTCTGGAACAGTCTGCTCGACTGCTTTGTCAAATAGGTGCTACCTTTCCTCTTTAGACTGCCCTATGCTGGCTGCTTCTTCTCCTCTTCAGTGTTCACTTACGTCTCTCAGAAATGCACGAGCACTTGCTGACAAGTAGGTTTATGATTGTGGCGACTCCCAAACATCTGGATGAAAACCAAAACCTCCGGTCAGGCATCTGTAAGGGTTGTTAATCGGATGCCAAGTAGCTGGGACTTTAGAGATGTCTGTACAATTGATGGAACATCTTAGTTTTTTGTTTAGACAGAGCATCAACACTTGTTCTCATTTTATAAGTGTTTCATTTCACTAGGAAATATCCATTTCCAAAAGAAAATGTCCTAGGAAGCAAAGTGTGGTTAGAAAGCCTCTTAGGTGCACTGGGACCTGGTTTCTGGCTTGAAGAGAGCCTGGGCTTGTTCTGAAAGGCAAGTGGAGACCTGGTAGCTGGAGAATCTGGCATCTGAGTGAGTATAACTGATGGACAATTTCCTCTGAATGTGGCTCAGGAGGGAAAAATCACTTTGTCCAAATAAGTATAAGCTGTTTGTTAGATCTGATTTCCTTGCGAGTCTCTACTTTGCCATCTTAAGGGAGAGTATCCAAGTTTTTTTGTTGTTGTTGTTTGTTTGTTTTGAGACCAGGTCTCGCTATTTTTGTTTGTGGGACCACAGGCTCACGTTGCCCGGGGTACCACAGACTCAAGCAATCCCCAGCCTCAACTTCCCAGGTAACTGGGATTACAAGCACATGCCACCACACCCAGCTATTTTTTTTGGAACTAGGTCTCACTAAGTTGCCCCAGGTGGGACTCAAACCACGATCCCCAGTCCCAGCTGTGTTCCATAGGCTGACATTTACAGACACGCGCCACCGTGCCCTGCTTAATATCAAGTTCTTAATGGCTAAGGTATTTTACTCACTTATTGTTTCATTCATTCATAAAACCAGGAGTAAGCACCTACTATCTGTTGGGCAATTTATGTAAACCTATACAGTAAAGCATAAGACAGTAAAGCTGGGTGTGATGATACAGGTCTGTAATCCCAGTTACCTGGGAGGCTGAGGCTGGAGATCACTGGAGTCCACGGATTCGAGACAACCCTGGGCAACATAGCAAGACCTGGTCTCTTAACAAGAAAAAAAAAGATAAGCATAAAAAAGTAGTCTTTCTGAAGAAATGCCGAGTTTGAATATAGCTTCCCTATTCACTGTATGATGATGAGCAGAACTCATGTCATCTCTGCACCTCTGTTTCCTCATTCAGCTAAATATAGGAATAATCAGGTGGCTTTCTCATAGGTTCTCATGCGAGTTAAGTAAGATAATCCACATAAACCTGCTTAGAATTGTGCCCAACAGATATGAAGTACTCAGTAAATGTTAGTTGTTATTATTATGGCAATAGTAATCATCAAATTTTTATTTCTTGTTCGGTGTCTATTTCTGTGTGTGTGAGTTCTGGCTGGTATGTGCATAAACATTGAAATCTTTTAAAATAAAAGAGCTTTGAGGCACCAAAGGGTATTCTATGAACATAATCCTGTGTCAGGAATGTGGTGAGAGTTATGAGCCCCATTGTACTTAGGAAGGGAGCCTGCTCTGTGGTCTTCCAGGAAGGAACCTCTATGACTCAGTCTTCTTTGAATTAGTCAGAATTGGTCAAGTAATTGCTCCTTTTGTCTGCTACTTTTCTGAGAGCACAGCCTTTGTGTTAGTGTGTGTGTGTGTGTGTGTGTGTGCGCGCGCATGCATGAGAGAATTTCCTACAACTGCACATTCTTTCTCTAGGATGAGTCTACCTGTTGCTTGAGGAGCTGAAGGTTGGCACTTTCTGGACTTCACGGCATTTTCATGGGGTGTGGCACTTTGCATTTTACATTTTTTAAAGATCAAATGAGGCAGTAATGGGAGAGAATTCTTAGTAGTGGACTTAACAGGTGTCTTTGATTCTGAAATGTCATCAAAGGGAAAGGAAATGGAGGTAAACAGGAAGAGGAAGGGAAGAGAGGATAGAAAATGGAGATAAAGGATGAGAAAAGAGGAGAGGAAGAAGTTAGCAAATATTTGCCAAATTCAAACCAAGTCTGAATTCTATCGTCCCACATATTTGGAGAGCACAGAAATTGGCAATCGCTGCAATTATTTTCGCTGCTAAAGGGTAAATGATTTTAAGGGGAAAATTCTAAGTTGTGCTTAATGTGTTCAGTGCAAGGTCTCCTGCTTACTGTATATTCAAGAAGAGCAAAGATGAAAGCCAAAGTTTCCCACACGGTGATGTATTCTGACTCCCCATCTTCTGGGAAATCCCACAGAACAGGACTAAAGTCCCAGGCCCTCACTGTCCCTTTGTCTTATTTAGATAAGCAAGTTCAGGTCAGTGGACTTCCATAAAGTCCATACCCAAATGCCTTCATAGTCTCTTTTCTGATCTCTTTCTTAGCCCTTCTTTAGTTCCCAGTTTAAAACCCAACTTCCACTATTCCCTATTTACACTGCCAGTCAGAAAAAGGTCCTGTTTTTTTATTTTTTTGATTTTTAAGAATTTATTAAATTTTTTTAATGGATGAAGTACCATTGTTTTACGTTCTTGTTAATATTTTGACAATATAAGAATTCTTCCCTTAGATGTGGTCAATGTAACTCTTCCATCACCAAAGTGGTTTTTTTTTTAATTAGAAAGTAAATATTTTAAATGAGGTAAATTTGAATCATGAGAACTCAGTCATCCTTACATTTTTTCCCCTAAGTATCAAATGTAGAAGCCTGCATGTGTTCAATGCCTGTTCTCTGCCACGGGGCTGGACGTAACCCTCTGCAGTGAATAGGCAGTGGTGAACTCTAACCCCCAGGCCCAGTCACTGCCTAATGATCATAAGCCTGAGGAGAAAATCACCCCAACCTTCATCAACATGATTTCTCTGCTGTGTGTATGTGTGTGTGCTATTTTTACTTCTCTACTTAAATCACACACACATCTTGATTTATCTTAGAATTTTGTATATGTGAACAAACATATGTACAGGTTTGAACACAGGTGTAGGCCAATCTGATGATTGCTTTACTTGCTAAGTCCTTAAATTCATGATAATAATAATAGCTAACAAGTGCTGGCTGCAGTAGGAACTGTTATAAGCATGTTGCATGCATTAATTGATTAAAGCCTCATAAACAACCCCAGAGGGCTTTATAGGATTGTTTATAGATGAGGTAACTGAAGTATAGAGAAGTTAAATAACTTGTTCAGGTCATAGGCTAAGTAGCAGACCTAGGCATTGAGCCCATGCAATATTGGCTCTAAAATCCCTATGCATTCCACTATACCATATTTCATGTCATCTCTGGAGCAAAGAAAATATAGGCATGTATAATCTCTTGAGAAGCTCTGTATATGTTTCCATCATGTGCCCAGTAATTGTTCATACATTTGTCAGAACAAAGACCCCAGGTCCTAGTAGAAAGCTGTGCCTGTACTCTTCCACCAAACACAGGCCACTGCCAGTCACATCCTCTGGGGATACTAGGAAGGAAGAAGATGTCAATGTTGAGAGCCAGAGCAGAGCAGATTAGGGGTTCTTAGAACTAGACTTTGTGTTATTCAGTTGAATTTGGATTTATTCCCCTACATCCTCCTCTTGCCCCACCCAGGATTTCAGTAGGCACAGGATTTGGCCAAGAGCCTTGATTCCAGATTACACAAATGATAGGAGGATGTTCTGTAGAACAGAGGCAGCTTGCTCCCAAGAGAACTAGAACTGTGTATTTGGTCATGAAAAGGAGATTTGTCCTGCATCTCTAGAATCTACTTTCTCAGAAGGGGCAGTAAAGATGGCCACACCAAAGTAAGCTAAAAAAGGATTAGGATGGGCCACTTCACCCACAACCATAGCAAAAAAGCAATTATCAAATAATGCACCACCACCCACATCCAACATCATTACTCAACCCACATCACCAAGGAGACACCCATTAACCCAGTCTCTGAGACATACATTATGAGGGGGGGAAATATGCTGATATGATCAGCGAACATAATTCAAGTCAGAAACACAGACATTGCCACCAAACAATACTCACATTCCTCCAACTCAGTGTTACACAAAGTGCAGTCACCTCCATACAATACACAATACCACAAAATACCAAGTAACAAGCCTGAAGCCTGCTATGGAATGCACTCGGACACAATACAATACATGGTAACACACAACACAGTTCAATCTCCCCATCCCACAGACACACCCATACACAAAGGCTGAGCTCACGCGGCCCCTGAACGATCATTAACATTGGCCAGACACACAGAGATGGCCAGTGGTGCAAGAACCAACACTTCTGCCGACCCAGCAGGAAATGGTCACAGCATCAGCTTCCTCAGGCCTGTGCACTCTTGATCCTCAAGCACAGTGCAGCCTGTCGGAAAGTAGCAGCACCGTCTATTTCTGCAGCAGGTGGAAGTGTCCCAACCATCACCTCCAATAAGGCCTCCAGGCTCTTGTTGCTAGTAAGAGAGAAAACTATCCTCTGAGCCTGCTTCCTGACACAGGACAAATCAGATCGCTCCTAGTTGGGGTTTAATAAGACTTCACTGTTACTGAAAATGACAGAGCTCCAGGGTTGGAGGGAAAGTGGGGGTACACTGGAGGGGGCTAACCAAGCTGGGTGCGGAATTCCCCTTCCTCCACTCAGTCCTGCTGGCTGTTGCCGTTCCAGAGCCAAAGCCCTCTCTTGCTGGGTGTTCACTGAGTATCGATTCAGTCTACAAGCAATTTTAATATTTCTTCAGGGACTTTCCAGCAACAGCACAAGTCATTAATTCACCCTCCCAAATTGCTTATTCAATAGCAGGAACATGGCTCCTGAATAAAGTCCCAGAATTTATGTGACTCGCACGAGTCAGGAGGTCAAACAACTGTTATGGAGCGAAGTTAAAAATCCAAATAAAATATTGACACTTTTTTGGGGAGGGGGGGGGGAAAGTAAAGGTATTTAAAATAGGTTTTTGTTGCAATGCCCCCAGGATAAAGAATGGAAGGAGACTGAAGACAAGTTGGAGTTTATAAAATCAATGGAATTTATTGCACATCTACTTGGCATTTAATAATTCTCTCATTTCCACATCCCCCACCCCATCACATCCTGGCTACAGACAGAAAGATACACAGGTATACAAATGCACATTTATGCACATCAATACTGGTGCACGGGCCAGTATAAAATCACAGTTAGGATATGAGCATCTCAAACACCCTGCAAAGGGAATGGGTGAGTGTGGAGTCATGTATGACTGTGACTTATATGTGTGATAGAGATCAGCCTAACTGGGCAGAAATTCATGAAGTAGATTTCGAGACAGAGAGAAAGATAGATAGATATAGATATATCTCCCCAGTATTATATATCTTGGACCAATATATATATGTATATGTATGCACATATGCATATAAAATACACTAATTATAGAAATAATTTTTAGAAACTGGGAAACACATCTGTTTGCAGATTGCCACACAATCAGGTACATGGTTTGGAAACTAGACAGACAGACACACACACAGAATTTGGAAAAATCTATTCCCAAACCTACCAGTGTATATAAAATACACTGAAATCATAGCCATTTAGCCTCAAATTGCGCTTGGCTTGTAACATAGATTCAGTGTTTGTGAACTATAGCAGTGGCACATTTACAGAAGAGGGTGAGCTTGTGTAGAATCACAGCTGCCTGTAGTATCTGGTAACTGTTTACACATATATTCACTCAGTTGTCCAGCTCATGGGTGTAAAAATGACAGAAAAAAATGTATTTGTATTCAAATAGTTAATAAATGCAAATAAATAATAATAATATAGCTACTGAGATAACACGGTTCAACCTGCAGTCAGCGGAGTCACAGACCTGAATCCAAAATCTGATTCTGGCTGGGCATGGTGGCGCATGCCTGTAAGCGGCAGCCTAGGAAGCTGTAGCAGGGGCCAGGGATCGCGGTTCGAGTCCCGCTGGGGGCACATAACGAGACCTGATCCCCCCAAAAATAGCTGGGTGTGGTGGTGTGCGCCTGTAATCCCAGCTACCTGGGAAGCTGAAGCTGGAGATTGCCTGATTTTGTGGTACCCCTGGGCAGTGTGAGCCTGTGTGAGCCACAATCCAAAAAAATGAGACCTAGTCTCAAAAAAAATAAAAGAAAAAAACAAAATCTGATTCTCTTGTTATTAAGCATATGACCTTGCCTCTCTGTTACCTTCTTGACAAAATGAAGAATATCTGACTTTATAAGAGTTGCAGTTAGGATTTGAATGAGAAACTGCATTTATTATAGTGCCTATCATATACGGAATATGAAATAAATGTAGTTATCATTTTTGCTATTATTTGTAGTTCTGCTATTCAGGTTGCCTCTCAGAGAGTCTACCCTCAGGACTTGATGGACTGACTTATTCTACCCAGTGATTAGTACCAAAGGTTCTGGAGTTGTGCTCTCAGGTTTAAATCCTGGCTCTATTGCTGAACAGCTGTGTGACTTTCAGCAAATTACTTTGAACCTCTCTGAGCCTCAACTTCCACATCTATAGATCAGGCATAATAATCTTCATAAGAAGTTGTGAAAAACAATTTAAATGATTCACATAATGTGGTGAGCACAGTGCCTGGTACACGGTGAGCATCTATTAACTCACTATGTCCTTTTGAGATTATGCTGTTATTATTAATCATTATCTCTATAATCATTCAACAAATAGTTTTTTAAGTATTTACATTATGCCACGGACTGTTGCTAGGTGCTGGAAAGACAAAGGTGAAGGGAAATAGGTGTGACATCAGCCCTTGTAGAGAGTCCAGTTGGGTACTCATGAATTGAGTCAGCTGAGGGCCAGAAGGAAACACAGAGAAATAGACTGGAAAACCAGATTGGGAAAGATTTTGAAGGCCAGACTGAAGAATTTTTTTTTTTTTTTTGAGACTAGGTCTCGCTATTTTGCCCGGGGAACTGCAGGTTCATGTTGCCTGGGGTACCACGGACTCAAGTGATTCCCAGCCTCAGCTTCCCAGATAGCTGGAATTACAGGCGGACACCACCACGCCCAGCTATTTTTTTGGGGACTAGGTCTCACTATGTTGCCTTGGGCGGGTCTCGAACCCACAGACTCAAGCAATTCCTAGTCTCGGCCTCGCTTCGTAGGCTGCGATTAAAGGCACACGCCACCTTGTTCAGCCAGGCTGAGGAATTTTTAATTTATCCTGCAGGTAATAGGAAGTAGCTGTGGGATTTAGCCTCATCGCATACTTTCAGGAGGAAACTGAGAGACCCAATGGCTTGTTTTTGAATACTAGAGTAACTAGATGAGAGGTGGGCGAGGCTACAGGCTAGGAGGCCAGGGGGGCCTCACACTTCCTTCTTCTTGCCCAGGGGGTGGTTGTGCCTGTGGGGTCCTGGGGTAGACAGTGAGGACTTGGTTCCAGCAGTGAGTCAGCAGCAGCACCCCTTTCACCAATGCACTAAGCAGCCTTCTAGCTCCTGGGCTCCCACATGGACCGTGGAATGGAACCCCAGCTTAGCCTGGGAGGCCGTGGCAGAGGAGCTAGTCTGGTCACGCTCTGGGCTTGGCATGCACTGCAGACTGGTTTCCAAATGGTTAGTTAAACACATTGCCCCTTAATTTTTAAACCTATGCATATCTTGAAGTTAAATCAATCCATATGCTTACCATTTATCATATAAACCATCACTACTGCCCCCTTGGGCCAGCCCCATGGCCCATCTAGCCTGGTAAATTGTATCTGGCTTGGGCTCCCAGGGACACGTGGCGGAAGGGTTAGAGCCCTCGGTGCCGGCCTTAGCAAACTAAATTGACATGGGATATGCTTGATATCTAAGGACCCACTGGGAGTCTCATCCTGAAATATACCAGAAACTAGTTTGAATTAATTTTTTGTTTTAACTTGCACTTGAGTTTGCACAGAGGAACCAATAGCTACAGGAATTTTGGTTGCTGTGTCATTGGAGTCAGGATCAGCAGGTGGGAAGAAATGTGGATTGATGGAAGTATGAGTAGCCTACCTATGCAAGGTGCTTAATTTACTCTCTCGAGGATGGCTTCCTCACCACCACCCCACTTCCCCCAGCTCCCTATCCCCCCAACCATTTAAACGAGTCTTCTCAAATATTATAGAGTTTAAGAATAATCTGAGAATATGCTTAGGTTACAGTTTTTTGGGCTCCACCACTATCGGAAATTCTAATCAGGAGTTCCGGAGCAGATCCCAGGGGTTGCATTTTAGTACATCCCCTGCTGGTTTTTTTTGTTTTTTTTTGGTTTTGTTTTGTTTTTGAGACTAGGTCTCGCTGTGTTTGCCTGTGGAACCGCAGGCTCTCGTTGCCCGGGGTACCACAGACTCCCAGGTAGCTGGGATTACAGGTGCACGCCACCATGCCCAGCTGTTTTTTTGGAGCTAGGTCTCGCTACGAGCCCCAGGCAGGACTCAAACCGCGATCCCTAGCCCCGGCCGCTTCATAGGCTGAAGCTTACCGGCACGAGCCACTGTGCCCGGCCTCCCTGCTGGGTTTTAATGCAGGTGTTACAAGGGCAGTAGTTTGAGGAAACCCTTCTCCAAAGTCTTTTTTAGCAGGACTCCTATCTCTTAGGCTCGGTTATGACTTCTGCAAAGGAATCAAAGAGGCAGAAGCTCTTGACACATTTTGGGTAAATCCTCCAAACACAGAAACCTTGATTTCCAGCTAGAACCTGCTACAGCCAGAATGGCATGTCTTGCTCGCAGCACTAGCGAGTGGCTTCCTCTCATTAGTGGTCATTTCCATGCACAGACCCCCATTTGGTCAGTTGTCCAAACTGATACCTGCAGGGCATCTGAGTGGGCATGGGCAGCCAATGCTAAACCCTGTGCACTCTGCTAAGCTGGAGCCTGGAAAAATGGACTTTATCTTAAGTACTTCTGGACTGCCAGTGGGGGCAGGTTGGGAGTTGATTCCTTTGGGTTCCTGTGGGGAGGAGGTGGTATGTTTGAATGTTTCAATTCCTGGAATGCACAGATGGGAGATTCTAGTTCCTCAGAGTTCTCAGGTATAGGGGTAGAATGGGAACCATTTTGGGGAGAAGTGCAAATTTCTGGAATGATCTCTGATCTCTCATCTGGGGTTCTGCTGTGCAAAGTCTCCAGCTGTTTGCATGGCTGACTTACCTCGGGGCTGAGCCAGGCACACGTGCCTGACGTGGGTAGCTCTTGAAAACCTGAGGTGAAGTGATTATCTGCATTCATTGGGCAGCAAAATAGCCTTTGCTGAAGCAATTTTTTTTTTTTTTTTTTTGGAGACTAGGTCTCGCTATGCCTGGGGTAATCCTGAAGCTGTGGACTCAAGTGATACCTAGCCTCAGCCTCCCAGGTAGCTGAGATTACAGGCACATGCCATCATGCCTGGCTAAGAAGCACATTATTGTGTCCCTGTGAATGATACAGTCTGTAATACCCAGGTGATCTGAAGTCACAGGCACAGGAAATGCCCATTCTCTACTCCGTATCCCCTGTAAGTCACCAAATCAGGACTTTGCCCACAGCATAGATGAAATGTTTTCTGCAAAGAGGATAAATGAGTTAAAACCCATTTATGTGTGCAGGCACTTGACTTCTTGCCCTAAAGACCCTTTGAGCAAAGCAGTAAGTGACCAGGCTTGGTCAACCAGTCCCACTATGAAGTAGTTTATTCTACCCAGTGAGAAGGTAACCTGATTCTAGGCAGCTGATTAGGATTTCCTGGGGACATGTTTGGAGATCCCAGGCCTATGTCCCACTGTCAGCAGCTGGTCCCAGCAGGTCCTGCTCCTCTCACTTTAGAGGGGGCTGCTGGAGCTCAAGCATCCCCTTTCCTTTGTTCCTCCAAACAAGAGAACAGAAGTAGATGCTAGGAGTTTGGATCCTGGGCTTTTGAAATTCTCTCTCCTAGAGGCAGTATAGCTTAACAGTTAAGGGTTAAGGTGGAGTTAGCCCACCTGACTTCAAATCCCAGCCTCACTATTTATTGCCCACAGGTGACCATGAGCAAGTCATGATATGCCTTATCTGCAGAGTGGGCTGCTGTGGGAATTAAGTCAGTTACTTGTTTGAGGCACTAAAGGGAATTGCTAGCACCTATAGTAGTAGACAATATTTTTTCTTTTTCTTTTCTTTCTTTCTTTTTTTGAGATTAGGTTTTGCTGTTTTTGCCTGTGGAACTGCAAGCTCATGTTGCCCAAGGTACCACAGACTCAAGCAATCCCCAGCCTCAGCTTCCCAGGTAGCTGGGATTACAGGCACGTGCCACCACACCCAGTTATTTTTTGGGGACTAGGTCTCCTGTGTTGCCCTGGGTGGATCTCGAACTGCGATCCCCAGTCCCAGCCACGACTCCATAGACTGTTGCTTGCAGGCATGTGCCACCGTGCCCGGCACGACAATAGTTTTTCTTACTGGAACTTTTGTCAAGGAGGTATTGCTCCTAGAAATCCTGACCTACTTAGTCCTGGAAATGCTGCCACCTAACTCCTCCAAGGTGAGCTATCTGAGGCCACCTCAATGCTAATAGGACCTGCTTTTGTCTTCACCTGAGGGGGAGTTTCTGCACACTGTTTGTTATCATATAATATAATGCAATGTAATATCATACATAACATAACATAATATGATGGGTAGGTTAACTTGGAAACCCTGAGGCAGACAGTGGATGGATGGATAGATGAATAGATACATTTGTACTAAGTATACATACATTATATCATTCTATTGATTTGTAAAAAGTTCCCGGTCTGCCTGGCTGTAATGAGATTTTTGAACTTTGCGTGGCGATCAATGAGAGGAATATTATTGGCCTGGAGAATTGATATACCTGCTCTCAGTGGCTTGTTCTTCTCCCAGGCTGCCCCGGCCCCCCAGGTGTACGATTCCAGCAGACACTTAACCTTTTTTACAGTGTCATCAGGCTAAAAGGAATCTAATAGTGACACAGGACTTGTGCTCAGCACTCTGCCACTATTGCTTTCCTGTCACAAATAATTTATAGCCTTCTATTTCCATCCCTGAGCCTGCACCCCAGCCTGCCTTCTGCTTTCCCCCAGCTTCCAGCAATCAATATACTCGTCGAGCCACAGTGGGACTTCAGGGTGCAAGGAGAAAGACAGACAGACAAAGAGAAGGGAGACAGAGAGGAAAGACAGGGAAGGGAGCAAGAGATAGAATGAAACATGGAGGAAGGAATGAGAGGAGGAGGAAGGGAAGAGAGGGATCAGAAGCAGAAGAGGGGTGTGAGTCTCCCCAGGGCTTTCTCAGCATTGAGAAACATCCAGAAGCTCTGCTTCTTCCTGAGTTCTGTTAACAGTTAATAGGAGCCTGGTACGAGCTTTCATTCTGACTTGCAGAGCTGATCTCCAGGCTGGCGGGAGGTGGAGGTCTCCTGGGAGTGACCCACCTGCCTTGTCATCCTTTACTCTAGAACTCTGCCCTCACCCCTAGCACCGCTGGGCTCCTGAAGGAGCCACTGTCAGACCCAGGCAGGACTTCCCAGTCTGTCTTTCTGAGTGTCTCTGATGCCACTTCTTTGGGATCAGACTGACACCTGCTGCTGCTCTCCCCAGGGCTTCCTGGCAGCTGCATTGGCTGGGAAGATTGGCCAGGAGGCCTCCTGACTTTGCCTGGCTCAGGCCCTACCTGGGAAGCTGCCAGCCTCAGGTCGGACGTAGCAATAGCAATACTAGTAGGTGTGCTCTCACCACAGCTATACTATGACTAGCACTCGCTGAGCCAAGGGCTGTACTAATCACTGTCTGTGGATTATCCTGTTTAATTGCTGCAACAGGCCTATGAAGGTGACAGTCGTATAACCTAGTTTTACAGATGAGGGGAGACAAAACTTTCAGGAGTTTCACAGCAATAGGAATGGACCTGGGACTCAGACTCAGGCAAACTGAACCTGGAGACACCCCCCTATCCCCCCCACCGCCCTTCCTCCTTTGCTCCCTATGGGAGGTGCTGACTGCCTGGTGTCTCCATTCTGGGCCCAGGCAAAGCCCTAGAGTTTCCCAGGAAAGATGAGAGAGAAAGAATAGCTCTATTTCAAAGATGCAGGGAGCAGGCAGAGCAGTCTTTCTGTGGAAATAGGAAGTGGCACCTCCAGCCCCCTAAGTACATATGTGCTCACCCCTCGTCCCTGCCCGAGATCCTGACTGCAACCTCCAAGTGTCCATACTGGGGCACTTGACTTCCAGGCGATTCCTTCCTGACTATTTTGTGAGATCAAGATTGAGAAAGACTTGGAAGAGGAGGGAAAGGTGCCAATGGAGGAGGAAGGGGAGGAAGAAGAGAAAGGGTAGGAGGAAGTGGAGGAATACAAGGTGGAAGAAGAGATCAGGAGGAATAAGAGGAGGAGGAATGAGGGAGATGGTATCAGACAATTACCCAAAGCATCTACCTTATCCTTTGAAATGCTAGTCCATGAGTAGTTGGCTGTGTGAGGGAGGCAGGGGGTAATGGATGACCATCAGGCTTCCTCAGCCCCAGTTCTTAAATTCCCTGAGCTCAGCTCTGGGGACTGGCAAGTGCCCATTGCCTGAGGGACACGGATGGACATCAAGAGCATTAGTAACTCACAGCAGGCACCCTGCCCAGCCCCTCTCCCATGCACCACCAAGCTGCTGTCAGGGAGTAGTGATTTTCCATCACTTGCTGCCTCAGCTAACTCTGCACCAGTGCCCCAGGGGTCAGAGGCTCTGGGTAACAAAGACAGAAACTCCACAAGGCCATCCAGTTTTCCTTTCTGCCAGGTCCCAGCCCCACGGCTCCTTTCATCCCATCAGTCCTCAAGCCAGAGCTACCTGCAGACCCAGTAAAGCCCCAGACATGTTTGCTGCTGTGAATTAAGAGCGGCTGTTCTGAGTTGCTCCAGCTCCTAGACTTTTCATGTAGACCAGTCTACAGTGATCTTTCTCTTTGTGGTCATGATCCAAACTTCCCCCCAACTTTTGGGGATAGACTTGCCTTGTGCTTTGCTGAGAGATAAAAGCTCCTTTTTCAAAGCTTGGGCCACCTCTCACTTACCCCTTCCCACGGCCTCCGTGTCTCTTCCTGCTCTGCCTGCTCTTGCAACCATCCATATCCTCTGAGGCAACTTCAGTCTCTCCCTCTTCACCAATTCTTCCTCTTGGGTCTGCAAACTTATTCAGGTCTTTTCCACCCTAAAGAGCCTTCCCTCCACTAAGCTACCATTTCCACCCTCCAGCTTCCCACCTTTCTCTCCTCTCCTTTCCTACCAGCTTCTGAAGACAATGGTCTACTTTCACTGCCTCCCTTTCCTCCTGCTCCTTCCCTAACCTTTTCCTAAGTGGCTTCTGCTCCATGTGCTTTGTCAAGAACACTCCTCTGAGTCACTAATGGCCACCCCAAATCCCAAACTGTGCTGTTGTTTCCAGTCCCTGTCAATCCTTATGTTATCTTTGACACTGTGAATTGTGTTCTGAAAACATTCTTTGCAGGTGACCCTGTCCTGGTCAGCCATGTCAACCTCATAACTGATTCTGGGTCTCCTGAAACGTCAGATTGTCCCCCAGTCCCTGAAAGTGGGTGCCCTTTAGTATCTATTCCTTCGACCATTTGCCCATTTCAATGTTCATTTCCTTGGCCATCTGCTAAAGCCAGAGGTATGCTGCCAGCAGTACACAGACATGCCCATCTGAATGATTCCTCCCACCTCAAACACCATTGCTTGGACCCACAGTGCCACCTCCCTCCAAAATAGTCCCCACGCATCCCTCTTCCTGACAGCGGAACAACGCCCCAGTCTTCCAGCCACAGACTCGGGGTCTTAGTGCCTTGGTTCACTCCAGCTCACTGCCAAATCCTGGCCTTTTATCTTCATGATGTCTTGCAAATTCTCCCCCTTTTGTCTTGAGACCAGCCCCTTATGATGACCAGTGCCTGTGTGTTGCTTTGCTAGGGTCCGTTTATACATGTCCCCTCTGGTTTAGAGGTCACTTATGACTTGAGAGCCTCTGTACCTGTATGTGGGGAGAAATTTGGCAAAGTAACAATAAGCCTAGGTTTTAGAGACAGAATTCTCACTGTGCCCTTACTCGCAGTGTGATCCTAACATGCTTCGCTTTGGTCTTCAAATCTGAAAAATGAAGAGAACAGTATCTACGCTGGAGGTGATTGTAAGGCTTAATAATCATGTACATATACATGGTATAGAATACCAATATAGAATATTGGTATAGAAGAGACAGGCAATAAGTGGAAAATCACTATCATTATCACTGCTTCCACATTTTCAGCCCTGTTTCCCCGTACTCCCTCCATCCCTTCACCACCCCTGGTTGCCTGCTTACTCTCTAGAATGTCGTGCTCACCAGGCTGCCTTGCTCTCCTTCTGCTTGTGCCAGCACCTACTTAGAGTACCTCCCCTATGTTCTTTGTTCATCCTGGAATCATATATAAATGTCTGTTCCCCCAAGGATAGCTTGAGATCCTATGGCATAAACTCTTTAGAGCTGAAGAAACTGAGGTCCTGCGAAGAATGAGTCCAAACTATGTGACCACTTAGTGCAGTCAGAAATGGGACTGAAGCCGGGCACGGTGGCACATGCCTATAAGCAACAGCCTGTGGAGTCATGGCTGGGACTGGGGATCGCGGTTCGAGTCCCACTCAGGACAACATAGCGAGACCCCAAATAATAGCTGGGCATGGTGGTGCGTGCCTGTAATGCCAGCTACTTGGGAAGCTGAGGCTTGGGATTGCTTAAGTCTGTGGTACCCTGGGCAACGTGAGCCTGTTGTTCCACGGGCAAAAGTAGCGAGACCTAGTCTCAAATTTTTTAAAAAAAATGGGAATGAGCATCCCACCACACAACCTGGTGGCCTTTCCACTGTCCTCATTGCCCATATGCCAGCTCTACTCTCCTCTGTAGATCTGACTTTACCTCTGCAAGTGATTTCCTTCCCAACTCTCCTCCCTACAAGGGAGGAGGTGATTCCTCTTCTGCGTTCAGCTGGTTCATTCATGGCTACTTAGCTTCCCGGGGTGCGTCTTCCCTCCCCAGCATCATTTCCAGTGCTGTAAGCCAGGGGCCTCCCTCACCCTGTTGCTTGTGAGTGTGGGGAAAGCTAACGAGAGCAGAGTCCATTCATGGCTTGTGACTCACCCGGTTGGTTGAGATGGACTTGACTCCCAAGCTCGCTGGAGAGAGGCAAAGCCTTCTGAAAAGGTTCTTCCACGGGCACCTGATTCCAGCTGCGGTGGCAGGGGCACCTCCTGCATCCTGGTCCCAGGGTAGGCTTTAGTATCATTGAGTCCTTGGTCCTTTGGGTCAGCAACAACCAGGCTTACCCCCGGCTCTGGACTCTTTGAGTTGGCCCCCCAGTCATGGGGGGGTGGCACCAGACTTTACACATGTGCTGGCAAAGTAGCTGTGATCCAAGTGAGATCTCAGGAAAGAAGGTGTTTGGGTCAGGGGCTCGCTGGAGACCAGCTCTGACGTGTGGAGAGCAGCACATGGGCTCTGGAGGTTATTCAGGGACTGGTGCCAGCACGGAGACCAGGTGCTCTGCCGGAACTGGGACCAAAGAATCCCTCTTCTCAACTCAGAAAAGGGACTTGCCTCTTCCTTCAGCTCTGGAGCAGGTGGTACAGTCCCGATAGGGAAGCCAGCTTCAAGATGACCCCCAGGCCCAGCCAGTCCGGTTCCCAGGAGGAGCTAGGCATGCTGTTGAGGGGAAGGAGAGACAGCAGGGCACCGGGGCAGCCCCACCCCCAGAAAGGAACAGAATGCGGTGCCCTACTCTGTTGCCCCACGCCTCACGCTGAAGCATCCAGGCTGCAAATGAAATGCTGTTCCCTGTAGGAGAGAATGCAGCCTGCCTCACGCAGATGCTTGCTGCACTAGGCGGGGCCTGTAAAGCCAGCGGGAGGGGAAGCAAGTGCCTGGAGCGGTCAGGGGTGCTGAGAGCAGACAGGTGAGGAAGGTGAGGCGCTGGGGAGAGCTCCTCCGCAGGGTGGCTCGAGGGCCAGGGCAGGAGGGGCGTGCGCTACATGATCCTGTTGTGATGCTCTTGCAGGATCATCCGGACCAAAGTTCAGCAGCCTTTCCACCCAACGCCAGACGGGGCCGGGACAGGAGTGACCGCCCCTGGCCACACTATCGGTAAGAGGTTCAGGGAAGGGGAGGCCTGGCCACCTAAGAGAGCCAGCATCTGCAGCCTTGCCCCCCCCAACAGACCCCCCAGAGACTGCTCACTGGCCCCAAACCACGGTCCAAGTCCAAGGCCACCTTCCAAACCCCTGCCCTGTCTCAGCCCCAGAGGCCTGGGGCCTCCCTGAGAGAGGCCATTCCCTGCACCCGGCCCTGCCTCCCAAACCCCCCAGTTGGCAGCTGCCTTACTCTGGTTAGTCTGTCTGTCTCTTGCCAATATTTCCCCTCTCACTTTACCCCTCCTTCCCTTTCTCCCGCTCCTCCATCTTCTGTTTGGATACGATTGTGCCTCCTCACTGTCCCTCTTTCTTTTTTTTTTTTTTTTTTTTTTGAGACTAGGTCTCGCTATTTTTGCCTGTGGAACCGCAGGCTATCGTTGCCCGGGGTACCACGGACTCAAGCAATCCCCAGCCTCAGCTTCCCAGGTAGCTGGGATGACAGGCGCATGCTACCACGCTCAGCTGTATTTTTTGAAACTAGGTCTCGCTACGGGCCCCAGGCGGGACTCGAACCGCGATCCCTAGCCCCGGCCGCTTCATAGGCTGAAGCTTACAAGCACGAGCCACCGTGCCCGGCTCCTCTTTCATATTTTATTCCATTTCTGGTTTTGTTTCATTTTCAAAAAGTATCTTTTTCTCTTCTCCCCCTCCATTTC
>PVHY01017470.1:0-31348 GCA_004024945.1 Uropsilus gracilis
CACTCTGATTAAACTGCATTTTACAGCCTGCAGGACAACTTGGACCAACTAGGTTTTGACTCTAGATTTCTCTGTCGTCCCACCAGCTTCTTCCTTCACCAGCATGCAAGCTCTTTCCCTTCCCTGCCAGCCTGACAGGCGGATCGGAGAGGCAAGCGCGCCTCCCTTGTCAGTAGTTCTCGATTCTTGGATGTGAAAAAGGGGCAGCACAGTCATTTAAACTTGATCCAACCTCTTTGCATCTTACAAAGTTAAACAGCTAAAAGAAGTAAAATAAGAAGGCAATGCTTGTGGAATGTACAGTGCGTGTTGGCTGCCCGGGCCTCATTACGACTCGCCGGCTTGCTTCTCCTGTTCAATCGTTTCTTTTGAAGGCAGTGGGTTTTTCTCTTGCGTTTCTGTCTTCTTCAGTTTCGACTTATGGAATTTCTCAATCTCAGCCATATCGGGTTTGTCAGACATGGTTGCAGAGACAGCGAGCGAGGCGCGCGAGGCAGCAGAGTCTGGTCAGTGCAGTGGTCGCCGCGGATCCCCCTTCAGTTTTTTAAGGAAAAGTAGGTTTAAATAGTATCTTCTCGGGAGAATATAAATTCAAACCTGTACAAATGGCCACTTTCACCCCTGCCCACCACCAGAGCCTCAATAATCCTCCACCATACTTCATTGGGTTCCGCCCTCCTTCCCCACCCTACCTCCTTCCCCACCCTACTTCCTCCCCCACCCTTGCTCCCTTCAGCCCTTCACCCTCTGGTTGTCTCAGTTTTCCAGTCAGATATTAAGAGTATATTGGTTTGGGATTGATTGACTCTTTGTTATTTTCTCTATATTCTACATGTAAGTGAATTCTCACATTTATATAATGAGAATAAAATGTTTGATAATATAGAACTATTAAGATTTATGCTTAAATAACCTTTATAATATAGAAACTTATATTTTAAAATAGATTGCAAAATTATATATACATGTTTGGAAAGACTGCATGAAGTCAGGACAAAAATTGTATTGGAAAGACTGCATGAAGTCAAGACAAAAATCATTCAAAACGGTAATTTTGAGAGCTACCCTTTAGCTAAGGTGAATTAGTATTTGGATAAGGAAAGTCTACTTGAATTTTAGCTGAATTTTTTCCATTTAAACAAATTCTTCAAGAATCCTGCATTTCCTTTATTACAAAAAGTAACTTCATGTTTACATAGAAAACATGGCATCATCGGCCCTTCCTCTCCTTTGGATTTGGTGACAATGATTCATTCCTTCTGGCTAAGAGGTCACTTGTAATCATTTAATTTTACATTTCTCAAACATTTGTTCAAATTGTCTCCAAAAGATCAGCAAAATCATCAAGTTTTGGATGGGGAGTTACAGAATTACAGGCAAGGGGTGAGGGTGGGAGACTGGTGTAGGCGGGTGTAGGAACACAATGAATGTGGACTTGAAATTTAGAACTTAGAGAAAGAAAGACTTGATGGAGACAGGCAAGCAGAGAAAGGAGGTGGTTGCCATGACTAATATTTCTCAATAGAAATATTAAAAATAACTCTGAATCATATTCCTATCCAAATATTCATTCAAAAATATTTATTGAACTCCTAATGGGAGCACAGAGCAGAAAAGTCACAGGTCCTGCCTTACTAGAGAGGGGGATGAAAAGGTTGCAACACAGTCTGCTGATTACTATGATGATGCTGGGGAGGAAAAATGAAGGTATGGCCTGATGCCTAGAGCATGACACATTTATGTGAAGGAGAATACGGGCAACATGGCAGAGACCAGTACCAAGCTCATATCACAGAATCAGTGTAACTCCATGAAAGTATATGAAATGGATGAGAAGGCTATGCACCAAATTCAGCGAAGTGCAACCTGTAGCAAGAGGATAGGAGAGACAGGCATGGGGCTCAGGCAGCAGTTATGGAAATTTCATTTTATGCCTAAAGTCCCTTTTCTTGCTGAAAGGAAAAGAAACATTGCATAGAAATACCACAAAACATGTTTCTGGGAGGAAAATGCCTTCGTTGCCATGTGTCCCAGTGCAGAGGGCTAGGGCCAGGGACCAGTGTTTAGAGATCCTGCAGCAAGCTTGGGGAGGAGTCCTCTGGTTAGAGGACCTTGCCAGACATGTGGGCTGGTGGGCGGGATCCTGAGACCTTTCAGGCAGCGACAGACAGATAGAACGTTGCAAGTGCTCTCTGATGACAGGACCAGTGTAGGAAGAGCCTGACCCCCCACCCCCCAAGTTCTTTATGCTGCATCTTGGGGGTACAGGAGCTATCATTCTGAAGACCATGTGAAGGTGAGCTGGCAGAAGGAGATCTAAGGATGCAGGGGCCACTCCCTACTGAGGAGTCCTGAACGTTCAGTCACTTGTACCACCAGCAGTCACCTGCAGGAGCATCTGCAAGGGGTAGTGAAGGGATGCCCTGTAGGGGGTGATGATCTTGGAGACCAGTTACAGGAGAGGGGTAGGGGTGATTAGAGATCTCAGCAAGCTGAGCTCTCAATGAAATAGAAGCAAGACCCACTTTGAGGCTAATTGTCATTTTGGGGGTGTTCAGTGCTCAATCCTCTAACCTCCTTTGGGGAGATGGCCTCCTCCCTATTTCCTTCCAACTCTGCCCCCAGGTCAGTTGAGTAGAGAGAAACATGATCTAGCTGAGCAATTGGATGCTCTAGACTTGGGCTTCAGGTCCTGCATGAATAAACTATGGACAGTGGGTGGTTAGTGGTTACTTAGAAAAGCAGGTGCAGCAGGGGGTGGCTGCAACCTGAGCATCTTGGCCATGACCTTCTTCTGACTCTCTTGAGTCTTATTTCCCAACTTTTCCCAAACCTGGTCTTTCCATTCTCTTGCCCATTCTGTGAGCTCTCCACCCACTGTGGGCTTCTTTTAAATTCCTCTTTACTGACAACAACTAGAGTTGATTTATGACTCATGAACACAGCATTGGGCTTATATCAACCATTCATCTGACAAATTGGTAATAGGGAGCCAGTTGGAGTGTGCCCCATTTCCCCCTTACAGTACATGTTGTACCCAACTCCTCCATGACCTCCAGCCAGATTTCTGTTTTCTTACTCCAAGGCAACAACAGTCATTTTCTCTCCATTCTAAATTCTGCTAGGAATCCACTGTTGTGCTTTATCCTGGAACTTTCCAACTCTAGGGCTAGTGTGGCTCCCTGTTGCCTGTAGGTCATGTCTACATATCCTTAGTCCTCTGCAATCCTGTTCAACCTCTGTCATTTGAGTATAGGAGCCCTGTTTTTTGTCTTGAGGTTCTCGGGATAATAGTACAATTTGGTACCTTCATCTGCTGAAAAGCCATGTCCCTTCTTGACTGTCCAATTCTGCTGAGAATTTGAGGTTGAGATCCATGAGGTAACCACACATGAGCTGGCTCTCAGCTCACGATGGCTCTCCTTTTCCCTTCTGGTCATTGCCTTTGATTCACTTGAACACATTCAGAATTCAGTGCAAAGGTGCCCCACTTCTCCTCTTCCTGAAAAGGCCATGGGAGGAGGAAGGGGAGGAAAGTAACAGGAGAGGGGTTGATTGAGAGGGGTTCTGTGCTTGTCACCATGACCTTGGTAACCACATTCATTTCCTACAGTGTGATAAGACACACCAAGAGTTCCTCGAAGAGGAATGATATCTGTGCAGGTGACCTTCCTGGTGACCTCCACAGGTGGAACCATTGCCCTGTCCTCAGCTGCAGCCATGATCCTTGTTTCAAGGGTTTTTGTCACTTGTGACCCAAACCATATTCATGTTCACCTGGGTTTTCTGCAGTGTTCCTAAGAGTCTTGCTCTCAGGCCTGGGTTTGCAGGGCACACTCAACTGTGGGCTAATGATTTTTTCTTTCAGAGACTCAGTCTTGCTATGTTGCTTGGGGTAGTCCCGAACTCACGGACTCAAGTGATCCCTAGCCTCAGTCTCCCAGGTAGCTGGGATTATAGGTGTGTGCCACCTCGTTCGGCTATTTTTTTGAGACCAGGTCTTGCTATGTTGCTCAGGGTAGTCTTGAACCCATGGACTCAAGTAATTCCTAGCCTCCACCTCCCAAGTAGCTGGGATTCCAGGCATGCACCACTGTGTCCGGCGCTCTGGGCTAATGATTTTGAGAACAAATAAAAAAATGGGAGTGCCTTAATTTTTTCCAACTAGTGAAGAGGAATATACAAAGAAAAGGGTGAAATAAAATCTCTCTAAATTATTGTTAATTCATTTTTAGGCATAATAATGGCATTAAAGTTATGCGTTTACAATACTCTCCTTGTCTTTAGTGCTTGTCTAAGCACTAAGATATTTAAGAATGAAATTATATGATCTGATGACTGGTTTTTATTTCAGATTAAGATGGGGGAAGGAAGTGGATGAAAATATAAATGAAACAAAATCTCTGATGTCCTGATAACTGAAACTGAAGGAGGTTCATTTTACTACTCTTTTTACATCTGCAAGTTTGAAATTCTCCTTAAGAAGTTACCAAAAACAAACACACAAACCTTACCCCACCCTTTATTCAACCATCCAGATATAATCACTATTTACATGTTGGGAAATTTGTAACTCAAATTTATTATCTGAACCCACTTCTCATGTTTGGGGTGCAGTGCCCTAACTTGAAGCAAAAATGTCAATCATTCACGTTGCCAGCCTTCCCAGCCTGGTCACATGACCAAGGCTCTGGCAATCACACCCTCTGCCCAGACCCTGAATCAGAGGCTAAAACAGGAGGGACTGTGTGGAATTCTCTCCAGTCACAGAGGGACAGGCAGGCTATTCAGTCCCCTTAGGTCCTTCTAAGTCTCTTTTCTGCTCAGATTGTCCAAAATTAGTGTGTTTTGCTTATAATTGAGAATTCTAGTGGGCAGAGCACTTTAGTGTGGTTTTACTGACTGGTAGATTATACCATGCAAAGCGCCAGGCAATATGCTTTTCTTCTTCCGCTGAACAGGATGTCCCGTGTGTCTTTGTGGGTATACAAACCTCTTCCCCTGTCATTCTCTCAAACACACTTAACGTTAATGCAGTCATGAGTGAGGCTCTCTCCCCTGCCTTTCTCACAGTGAGCTAGCAGAAGAAAAGAAAGGGTGTCTGTAATGAAAGTTCACTGCCCCATTGATGAGGTAGGCTGGCTGAGGGCACCAGAATGGCTGTAGGGGCTATTCCTTAACAATAGTCTCCTGGTAAAGCCCTAACCTACCCTATAAGTAGGTTATGTTCCCCACTGAGTTGTGTCCCTGAATCACAGGAGTTGCCTAGCCTGAATCACAGGAGTTCCACTTTCCACAGCTTTATGAGACTCAAGACCCTGAGGGCAGGGGTCTTGATCACACCTGGCCCTGGCCCCACGACAACCTCAGTTTCCCGCCTTTGGTCAGGTGCTGCGCTGTAGGAGTCTCCTAGCTCAGCTCCGGTGGGTGGGTCTGTACTACATGGTATTTCCCTCCACCCCTAACCTGGAACCGGTGCCAGGGGCCTGCATACTGAGGCCAAGATGGACTGGGTGAGGGTGGAGCCCTGTGACAAGGCACAAGGTCAGGGAGGGCACTAGGCATGACTGGCTGCCCCAGTTTTTCCTTACAGGATCTGGTTCCTCTGGCCCTGGGTGATCCTGAGAGGAGGAGCTTTTCTTGGAGGGGCCGATACACCAGAGGGAGGCTTGTCGGACATTTCTTTTTTTTTTCTTTTTTCCTTTTTTTTGAGACTGGGTCTCGCTATTTTTGCTGGTGGAACCGCAGGCTCTCCTTGCCCGGGGTACCACAGACTCAAGCAATCCCCAACCTCAGCTTCCCAGGTAGCAGGGATTACAGGCACGTGCCACCACACCCAGCTGTTTTTTTGGAACTAGGTCTCGCTACCAACCCCAGGTGGGACTCGAACCGCAATCCCTAGCCCCAGCCGCTTCATAGGCTGAAGCTTATAGGCACAAGCCACCGTGCCCAGCCCATTGCTTCTTAAGGTTACTTTTAAGGTTCTTAAGGTTACTTTTGTGAATGATTGTAACAGCAGCAGCAACCGTGACCGACTGAAAGTCCTACTATGTGCAGGGCACTTTGCCAGACTTCACAGGCCCCGTTAGTGCTAGTGAAGCATCGCAGCAATGGCATCGCAACTGTGAGCATCCCACTGTATAGATGGAACCTGAGAGGCTGAGAGATGATACTAGCCCAGCATCACACAGTGGTGCAGATTAGGGCCCAGAGTGGGGCCAGACTGGTCTGAACCTCAAAGGGCTGGCCAGTTACTCTGCTGGCCAACTCTGTTATGACAGCCACCAGAGGTGGTGTCTGTGCCACAGGCCTATGCTCACTGTGCCCACCTCCATAGGAGTTGATCCTCCTGAGGGTCAACTGCAACTGTGGTTTAAACTTAATGGCAGCCGGGCATAGTGGCTCATGCCTGAAAGCTTCAGCCTATGAAGTAGCTGGGGCTAGGGATCGTGGTTTGAGCCCCGCCTGGGGCCCGTAGCGAGAACTAGTTCCAAAAGAATAGCTGGGTGTGGTGGCGCGCGCCTGTAATCCCAGCTACCTGGGAAGCTGAGGCTGGGATTGCTTGAGTCTGTGGTACCCCGGGCAACAAGAGCTGCAGTTCCACGGGCAAAAATAGCGAGAACTAGTCTCAAAAAAAAAAAAAAAATAATAAAAATAAGTAAGTAAGTAAGTAAGTAAATAAATAAATAAATAAACTTAATGGCAAAGGCCTAATAGGTTCCCAGGTGGTGGGATTTTCTCTCTCTGCTGCTGTGGGCTCCTGCCATTTGCTTTCAAGAACAGCTCTGCCTCACCCTCCCAGCTAGGACCAGAGGTATCTGGCACGGTCTCTGCTGGCAGCCGAGGCTTCTCACCCACTGAAGCTGGATGGGCAGGTGTACACTGTGGCCATGCTCACAGTTTCCTGTGCTCTTACGCTAACTCTCTTGGTTACTGTTCAAACACTCCAGTGAAGCACCTTTCCAGTTTTTCCAATAAGGGAACTTTATAAAATAGAAGCCCTGAAGTTGTAGCAAATGGCTTCTTCGAGTCACATGAGACAAGGCAGTTGGACCTACTGAAGGCTAACAGCGGCAGCATGGGAAATGGCGACTGTTGAGGAACTTCCAGACCCTTCAGCAAATGAGGAAACTCATCCTGAGCAGCCTGGTGAGAAAGAGCTTGGGAGGCAGAGGGACGAGTTTGTATCCCAGCACTGACGGGTTTTCTTGTTTGCTTCATCTCAGACAGGTTCCTCAACCTCGGGGCATAATAAAGCCCCCACCCCACCCCAGTGGTGATCCCAGATGTAAAATGCCTGGCATACAGCCACCATGTGAGAAATGATACCTGCTACTATTAGTCACCAGTAACTGAATAACAGGGGGTACATGTGAGCTTGTGATATGAGCTAATGCTTTTATGAGGACAGAGATTGGAGCTAAAGCTGGTCAACCACAGGTGAAATTATATACAACAGGTAAAACTTGTTTTTCTCTGAGCTCCCAGTGCAGTTTCCTCTCTAAACTCCCTGGTAGCCCACCTCCAACCTTCTACCTCCCATTGCTCATGGGTTCATGCCCTGAAGTTTTGGTCGTTAATCTTTCTATCTCTGTGCCTGTTATGTGTCCTCATATTCCTCAGGATCTTATGCTAGCCCGAATGACTACCAGATTGATGTTGAAACTAACTCTCCTTCTCCCTCCCCAGTCCACAGTCTATGGTAGCATGACTTTGTTCTCCCATTGTTTATTAAAACAACTTTACTATTCCAAGATACTCCTGCCCAGACAAATAACTTGGTTATTCATCACAGGGATTTCCCTAAAGACCCAGCAGTCTTTAATAGGAACTATTAATAGAAACTTCACACCTGAGATGCGTTTTCAAACCCCTTGCATTAAAATCCTCATCTCGCTGTTTCCAATAGAAACTGCAGTATGATGAAATTTCCCCACCCCCAAGTAAGCCCATGCACTGAAGGGTTCGAATGAAAACAAACTTGAAATTGCAACTGAGGTTTATCCTTTCTTTTCTCCCTTCATGGTGCTATGGGGGTCATAGGTGGAGGGGTACATGCACACAGATGCTCTAAGTCAACTTTGCTGCATATATTTCAGACCTGGAAAGTACTATATACATATATCCCAGACAAACCCTTCCGTGGTGAATTTGACAGTGATGAGTTATGCCCAGAACAGTCTCAAACAGATGAATGCTCTCTGCTCCCCTGGATCTTTCCTTATATGAGATTTCCATATCTATGGGTCTGGTCTCTCCTTCAAAATGGAGGTTTACTCTGTGCTTTGTGGAAGAGAACTGCTGTGTGATGTGCAGATACTCATGGAGGTGTAAGGCTTGCTGGCTGCGCCCCAGCACGTGGGCTGCGGTGAGGGTCCCCCTGAAAGTTGCCTCCTGGTAGTAGGGATGGGAAGGCATTTGAAGGAAAATGAGAAAAATCATCCCCAAAGTAAATCAAGACTAGTATATTTCACCTGAAATCTTCTTAAAAATTGCACTTGCTTGCTTGTTTGGGATGTCATCAGAGCTGAATATTAAATACACGAAGTTTAAAAAAATCTGACCGAAATGTTTGATGTGGTGGCTTTGGGTCGACCTGGCCTCAATCAGAAGCAAACATAAACCACAAGTCTGGAGACTCCTGGAAGAGAGACAGGCTTCACTTCCTTTTATTTCACACCATGTGAAACTTGACACTGAACAGCAGAGACATGGTTAGGATCCTGGCCCGGATCTGCCGAGAACCACATGACAGTTCAATTTACTGGGGTTTCCTAAGAACGTACATGTTGAATTCTCCATGGAAATAGTTTCTGTGAGATACTTTTCCATTAATATGATACACTGAAATTCAAACCACCTTTTGTAACAGTTACCCAGTTTTGGTAGACTATCCGTGACAAGAGTGTGTGAACCAGTCAGAGTGTGGAACTGGACATCATATTCCATAGTGGGAGGCCTGCTTGGAAGCTGCTTTGCTGCCTCAGGCTGGGAATGTGGAGCTCCCCAGGACCTAGCACTGCCATTTAAGACTTGTGAGCTGAGTCAAGCTCCTTAACTTTGGTCTGAAAATAGTATTAGTGCCTATATCACAGGGCAGTGTGAGGATTACAGGAGCTACTGTTTGTAAACCACTTAGCGTAGTCTCTGGCATCTAGAAAGCATGATATGCACATTTTACAAAATGATAAATTACAATTAAGAGTTATAATTAAAATGATATAATCATAAATTAAAAGAAAATTTCTTCTGGATTAGGAGATGAGCTAAATGCCATTTTGAATATATATGAAAGGAGACTGTATACAACACTTGAAGGGTTTGTTTGTTTGTTTTTAACTTACTTTTAAAAAGAGTGTTTTCCATATCCCAACACTTGGTAAAATTTAAAAATATATGAAATGATGGCAACATTTAAGGGGAAGTTATTCATAAGTTTTTCACTGATATGCTTTAGCTCACTGCTTGTAAAGGCGTCTCATGTTCCTATAAGGGCAGAGGGGGCTTTGTCACAGGGAAGCAGTGTCTCCCCTCTCTCCCCTCTCTCTTCACACATTCAGGGCAACTCCATGCAAAAGTACAAATCAGTTTATTTAAAGGGCAGTGTTTTGTCTTCTTAATTAGTGAATAACCTTTTGAACATATTTCCTTCATGGTTGTATTTCCTGTCCTGGACCTCATTACATCTGTGGCCTTGCATCATGTCACCTACCTGGTTTGAAGGCAGGTTTGTTGACCTTCCACCTATTTCAGTGACTCTGGCCCTGTTTTGAAAAGACTCACAGTGCCTGATTCAGCATCATTCTTATGAGTGGCTGCAGAAGCATTTGCCTTGGCTTGGGGTGCTACCAGGGGGATGGCCAGGGGTGCTGGCCAAAAACAAGAAAATTTTTTATTCAAAATGATCTGTAAAGGATGGCTTCCCAACCAGCAGCACAAGCCTTCTCTGAGAACTTGTTAGAAAGGCAAGTTTCAGCCCAGCTCTGGACCAGCTGAATCAGAAACTGCATTTCAACAAGGGCTTTAGGCGATTCGGGTGCACACTAAGTTTGAAGATCTGTGCGCTAAGGCATGCCCATCATTTGTCATTAGTTCAGGCTAGTGGCCAGTGACTTTCAGGGTCGGCTCTGCAATCTAGGTTGCATGGTTAATTATGGGTGGTTTATTTCAGCTAAGCCCAGTGTTCTGGTTTTGTTCTGGACACAGCTTTGTTCCCTGTCACTTGCCAGAAGGGTGCTGCTGGTCACCTGGAATAGAGACTAGAGAGTATAGGCTAACTAGAGTGTGTTTCTCCATCCACCTCACCCACCTCTTTCTTTGTTGGGGCCCCTGTCTCATTCTGGCTTCATCTTACTGTCTTGTCTTACAAGTGTTTATTTGTCAACCTCTCCACCTAAGTGAGGAGCTCTTGCAGGTAGAGGCCCAGCGGGTTCCCCTTGGTGTCTCTAGCCCATGGCAAGGGGCCTAGAGGATAATTGTGCTTTATATGTGAATGAATGAATTGAACTGAGAGTCCCACTTTTCTAGGAGGGAAGTACACAGGATATCCAGTTTCAATTCTCTGTAACGTTCCCTTTAAACGGGGAAACAACCTGGGATTTTCTTGTCCCTGTACCAGAGGTTGGGGAATGCTTCTGAGTATGTTTCTGATGAGAGTTCTCTGATTTTTCTTGTCTAGTAAAACGTCAACTACACGTAAAGCAAGCTGATGAAAACCCAGAGGAAAGGGACCTAAGGAAGAACCCATTTCACTGACTCAGTTCTATTACCACTTAATCACTGCTAGCAGTAACTGAACTTTCTGTGCAAATACCCCCAAAAACTCAGCCTTGGGCCTTTCCAGGCTCCAGATGAAGGTCTTCAAATTGCTCAGATTGGAGTTTGTTCTCTGTGTAAAGAAAAACCCTTCCTTCTGAAAGGGACTTGGTACATGTGACTGATAAAAGGAATTTACCCTGAGGATGAGGCAAGCAGAAGGAATCCAGGAACTAAGTTCAAGGAAGTTGCTGATGTGACTTTTTATTTCCCATCATGCCACTTCCCTCCTTCCCAAGGCTCCTTCTATTTGTCCTGATAGGATCTTTGTTAGCTTCTTGGAGAAAAAGTGCCCAAAAGGCTCTCAGAATGCTGACATGCTTTTTGGAAAGTTTTTATTCTTGTTTGCTTGGGAATTCGAGAAACTTTCTACAGATTAGAATGCTTCTGAAAATTTTCTTTTGGGAACTCCAGGTTCCAAATGAATGGTACAAAGAATATCTACAAGGAAGAAAAAAAAAAGGACATAAACAGCAAGAATTGTAAAGGTGAAAAACTGGGGCTGACCTCAGTCCTTAACAGAGTTAAGGGTTTTATGCTGAAATCCACCTTGAGGGTTGGGGTTCCAAAGAAAAACAAACTTAAAATGGCAGAAGGGCCCACAGGGAAGGTGAAGCCTGTGCACAAGAATGTTGCTGAGGAGTTTAAGGAAGAGTGGGCATATCTTTTAGTCCTGTTTTTCCTACCCCTTGGCATAGAACTGGAGTCAAAGTGTATGGGGGACCTGGCTTAACTGAACACCATTGTAAGTGGAAAAGGGGGTCACTCTGTATGGTTCCCACATTGGGAACCAAGTTTCCAACCTTTTTTCCTCTTGGGATCTGAGGTGGCTACCACTCCCCTCACTCTTCTTGGCTCTTCTCTTGTCAACTGAAAGAACTGAACCAACAGGTTCAGGAGCTAGGTCGTTAACACCTGTGTTGAGGTCTGCTGGGCTGGATAAGGAACTTTGGTGATGGGCCTGGGATACTTTTTTGGGGGGGGACTAGGTCTTGCTATTTTTGCCCGTGGAACTGCAGGCTCACGTTGCCCGGGGTACCACAGACTCAAGCAATCCCCAGCCTCAGCTTCCCAGGTAGCTGGGATTACAGGTGTGCGCCATCACGTCCAGCTATTTTTGGGGGACTAGGTCTCCCTGTGTTGCCCTGAGCGGGACTGGAACCGCGACCCCAAACCCCAGCCGCTTCATAGACTGAAGCTTAGAGGCACGAACCACCGTGCCTGGCTTTTAAAATCACTTACATACTACAGTTGGTAACAGGGGCTTAAAGATGGAGTGTATTTAAAAGTAACCACCTATAAGCAAGAGTGTATTAAATAAATTAACTACCTGCCTCTCCTGGAAGGTGACTGGATAGAACATTCTTTCTGGACTTTTCTTCCCTTGTGAAGTACAGAATCTTTAGCGCTACATGCCTGGTACTTGCTATGCCTTTTTTTTTTTTGAGACTAGGTCTCGCTATTTTTGCCTGTGGAACCGCAGGCTCTCGTTGCCCGGGGTACCAGACTCAAGCAATCCCTAGCTTCAGCTTCCCAGGTAGCTGGAATTACAGGCACACGCCGCCACACCCAGCTATTTTTTTTGGAACTAGGTCTCGCTGTGCGCCCCAGGCGGGACTTGAACCATAATCCCTAGCCCCAGTCGCTTCATAGGCTTAAGCTTACAGGCATGAGCCACCGTGCCTGGCTGCTATGCCTTTTCTGTGGATTGTCTCAGCACCTGCACAGAAGCCGTTTACCACTGAGGAAACTAAGGCTCACAGGTGGGTGCCTGCTAATCTTAATGCAGCCCCACTCCTGAGTCCACCTGCTTAGCAACTTTCAGTATAATAGGTGAGAGATGTCAGTATACTCCTCCTGGTTAAAAAAAGGAAATTGCTAAATTGGAAGTAAGGGTCCTGGAATAGCTTATATCAAGAGGATAAAAGGAAATGACAATGGAGGCCTTTCCAGTCACAGACCAATCAGCTTCCTGTTACTCCAGCTCTTGAGACTGGTGTTTCCTATCATCTTGCAACAGCCTTGTAGTTCTCCCCACACCCACACGTGGGGCCCCAGGGTTGCCTGTGAAGGTGGGTGTCTACAGTGAGAAGCTACTTTCTGAAAGGGTTCTGTGGCTGGCTGTGACAGAAGCTCCTACGAGAGTCTCCATCTCTGCCTGTGGAGTGACTGACTCAGGACAGACCCCCATGACAGCCCGAAGAACATGATCTAGATAAATCCATTTGTAAAAATCTGTTTAATAAATATACATCTTAAAAGTAACAAAATAATTACCAACAAAATACACATGTACACCATTTACAGAAGGGTAATATCACTGAATGCTTTAAAACACACCCGACTTGTCACAGGACACAGGTCACTCAATCCATGGGGTGTCAATCATGGGGTGTCAATCAAAAAGCACAATAAATTAGACGCAGTCCTTACATTAAACTTTGGATAACTTTCTTCAAAAGTCTCACAAAGGTGAAGTTTAAAAAAAAAAAATCCCCATGATCTTTCTTGTCCCCCTTTCAAAGTTCACAGAAATAACAAGTTGGCCAATCCACCACAGTCAAATGTTACAGGTCAGGCAGTGCAGTGTGGTTTTAAGCATCCCCTTTTTGATTTTTTTTTCTTTTTTTCTTTTTTCTAGAAAAATAAATTTCTTTTGTTTTTTTTTACAAATATACAAGTCCATGTTTTTTCAGTCATTTTCGAAAGCTCATAATGACGTCAGACGCTGGCCTCCAAGCACACAGTCATCATAGGGCAACTGGAAACAAGAAGGAAAAAGGCATGTTAAACTTCCAGAGCTTTGTCAAGGTGCTGGAAGCATGAAGGGCTGCTATTGGAAATAACTCAGGTATTCTTAGGTTTCATTTTCTACAACCCAAATATTAATTAACCTTATGGGCAAGTGTTCCTTTAATGTTCCTCTCCTTCAAAAAAAAGGTAAAAAAGGCACACTCTTGGGATACTGGTTCTGCACACTGAAGTTTGAATACTTAATCATGCTGAGACCTTGTATGGAGCTACCTAGGGGTGTCTGGGAGGGTGGACCGAGAATGGCTACTCTCATTTCCTTTTTGCTGAGTGATGTAGCCGAGACTCACCTCATCCTCTGTGAACTCTGACTCTGTGTCATAGCTCTCCTCATCTTCGCTCTCTGGCAGCCTTTGAAGGTTTTCTAGGGTCAGCTGGCACAGCTGCTGCTGTATCCGAGTGCTTGGGCGGCCCCAGGTGAGCTGGTACGGGGAGTAGCCCTGGTAGGTGACTCTGTTGACATCAGCCCCGCACTTCAGCAAGAGGGACACCAGGTCTGGATTTTGCAAGTCCACTGCAAGGTGGAGCGCAGTTCGGCCATTACAGGGCTCCTGAAACCAAAAGATGTTTGAAACGCTTAGGGTTTTGGGATTTCCACTTGGCGAGGAAACAGGTGAGTCTTATCCAGGAGGGCCTGGAAGCACAATGCCCTCTACGTGGAAGGGTAAAGCACTCACCTGAGCATTGACGTCAGCACCCAAGGACACCAACAACTCCACGATGGCCAGGTAGCCATGGATAGAGGCTAAGTGCAGACACGTGTGGCCTAGAAAACAAAAGGAAGAAAGTGTAAACACTTGTTTTAACCCCACTTTACCAAGAGAACCTTTCTCTACACTTGTAAGGGCCAAATTCTGAATTTAAAGAACCAAAAACGTGGGTTCTGAATAAACTTTACAGAGGTATCAAAAGTATGCCTTCTGCATACATACTTTTTTCAACCTTTCACGTGCTGAGAGCTTTAGCTCCTGCCTGCTTTCCTTAAGTTGGCCCACCTCTTCCCCAGAGGCCTGTCCTCCCATGGGCAGGGCGGGCAGACCTACCATTGTAGTTGGTGGCCTGCAGGATAGAGTGGAGGTGCTGGGAGCCGCAGGCCTGAGTCAGGATTCCCACACTGGCCAAGCAGCCCTGCTCACAGGCAAGGTGTAGAGGGGTATTTCCTCGAAAGTCTCGGAGCTCAGGATCACAGCCAGCTTCCAGAAGTGCCTTAGCAATTTCTGGCTGCTTGGTGATCACAGCCAAGTGGAGTGGAGTCTACAAACAGAAGAGGGAACAGAGAAGATAAGCCATGGCCCAAACCCACAGCCCGAGTTCCCCTGTGTGGGCAATGCTCCCCCCTGGCACGAGGGACAAGACAACGCGGGGGGGGGGGGGGGGGGCGGTTTGCGTGTCTTGAAAAGGCTCATCAAATCAAGGGAATGTTCTCCAGTCCAGATTGGCCGACTGGAATGTTAAAGGTTACTATTAATTAAGACACGATGGGGACCAACTGTGCCAGATCCCGTTCCCGCTCCCTCGCGAGGTCAGAGGCACCAAGCCGGGCCCGCAGCGCACCTGCTGCAGGTTGTTCTGGAAGTTGATAAAAGCCAGGTCTCCCTTTACTTGGCGGATCACTTCCAGGGTCAGCGCCTTCTGCTCGTGGATGATGGCCAAGTGCAGGAACCTGAGGTAAGAGAGGGAAAAACCCCCAGGGCTGGTGAGTGCGCTGCGTGGGGCCCAGGGAGGCGCGGGCTGCGGGGGATTGCGCAAGGCCGGGGTTTCTGGAGGCCGAGGCCGCGGTGTTTTCCGCGAGGTTATTATGAGCTGACTGTTCCTGGCAGGCGCCCAGGGACTTTCCGGGCCCCCCCCCTCCTTCCCCGGCGGGCGCCGGCCAGACCGCCCCGCCCTCCGCCGGCCGGAACGCCCTGTACTTCCCCTCCCGGCCGCGCGGCGCCCGCCAGCGAGGCAGAAACTCCCGCCCCCCTTATGCAAGCGGGGACTTCGTGTCCCCGCCGCCGCCCCGCCCCCAGCCGAGGACCGGGACAGGGGGTGGGGGTGTGTGCAAGGCTGAACGGCTGCACCCCGGCCCCGAGAGCGAGCCCTCGCCCCTGCTCCCCGGGCAGCCACCCGGTTTGCACGGCGCCACGCCGTGCACCAGCCCCGTGCCGGCGGCCGCGCGCTGGTCCTGCAGCATCCCAGGCCCCGCGGCTCGGCTGCAGGCCCGGCCCCCCGCCCGGCCCCCCGCGCGGGCCTGTCGCACTTACGAGTCGCGGTCCTCCGTGAGCTGCTCTTTCCAGGGCTCGGCGGCCCGCGGCGCCTCCTGCGGCTCGAGGCGGATCTCCTTCAGCTCCTTCACCATCTGTTCATATTCCTCGTCCTTCATGGAGTCCAGGCCGCTGTCGTGGCGGTCCTCCAGCGCCCGCTCCTTCTTGGGCGCGTCCCGGGGAACCTCCATGGCCCAGTCCTGGGCGTGCTCGGCCGGCTGGAACATGGCGCGCTGGGAGCTCGGGCGCTGCTCGCGGGGCGCTCGGCGGCGGCTGCCTGGTTCTGGCTGGGTAGCGGCAGGGGAGCGCTGCAGGTCGGACTGTTGTGGGCTCTGCAGCGCCGCCGCGCCGCCCTATAAACGCTGGCAGGGGATTTCTCCTGGGCGGGGTCAGGCGCGGGGAATTTCCAAGCCAGTCAGACCAGAAAAGAGAACTGGCCTGGTTCTTTGCTCGGGGGGAAAAAGAAGCCTAAACCCTGAGCCGGGGTTCATCGGAGAAACTCCCTGAGATGAGCCACTGGGGTCATGTACAGGGAACTTTTTGATGAGCGCTGAGTGGCTGGAAAGTCCTCCCAACAAGGCCCCCTCCCCCGGTACTTCCCTGCAGCCGGCACTCAGTAATCCTGTCGCCCTGCAAGAAAACTCCTTTCCCTGGGGTTTCCCACGATCCGTCTGACTTGGGGTCTTCAGCTGCTGAGATCCTAAGGACGCAGACTTGCTGGGCGGCCTCTCGTTGGGGTTTGCCACCCTGCGGGTCCTTTCCGTTCTTGTGTGTGTGTGTGTGTTTAATCTTTTGAAAACGCGAGTGGAAATGGTGGCTGCTGTAGGGATTCGCTTCCCCAAAGCTGTCTGCAGGGAAGGACGCACAGGTGGTTTAGAAAGTCTCAGGCTGTCTCTGTTGCTGACAATGCTGCAAGCTCTTTGCACTGCAAGAACGTGTAGCGCCCCCTCCCCCATGCCCCTTCACGTGGAAATTGTGAAACTATTGATGTTAAAATCTGAAATGCTCGGAGAACTCTCAAGTCATTTCCTCGGGTTGAACAGTCCTGTTGACAGGCAGGGCGAACGCTCTGTCCTACCTGAAGGGGGGAGTGGAGAGGGGAGGAAAGCCGAACCTGACCAAACCATATTTTCCCAAGAAGAGCAAGGGGCTCACTTTGGTAGTCGAGGTTGGACAAACTTTGCAATAACGAAGTAATTGCAAGATGTTCCCTGATTTTCTGTGTGCTGCTGCAGAGAAATAGATCCTGAGCCTACTTCTGGGGGCCCACCTGGGTGACTTTTCAAAAGCATTTGGAGAAGGCTGAAGAATGAATTGAGTTGTTCTGTAAGGACTGGGAAAGTAACTGCTAGCATCCTGCTCCTGGAGGCTCCAGGCATTCCTCATGTTGCCCCATCCTGCTTCTGCAGGCTCTTTGCTCTCCTGCCCTGGTGGAGGGCCAGCAGCTGGACCATGCATGCATCCTAAGTAATTACCTGCAGAATGAGAGTTTATGTCCCCCACTCTATCTTGCTAGCAAGCCAGGGATTATATTCATCTACTTCTAAAGTTGGTCCAATGAAAATAAAGCACCCTTGATAAGAATTATTCAGAATCTGCCTCAGGAGGACTCTGTAGCTTTGCAGGGAATTCTGGTAACTGTTGCAATCAGTTTTGCATTGAGAGGTCAATGTGCTAACCCTTCTTTTCTGGTCTCACCCCACTCCCCTACTATCTGAATATAAGGAATCGGGGTAAATGGGAATAAGAGACAAAATGTGAGGGGTGGGGGGAATAAAATCAAGAAAAAAAAATCTTCAGGGTAGTAAAGGTCCTGTATTAAAACACCAGCGTTTCCAGGGAGAGACTCCATTTTCTCTGTAGGTATCTGACATACAAATATACAGTTACTGAAACAAGGTAGAACAGCGTAGGTAGGCTGGTCAGCCCTACCTGCCACTAACTATATTAGGTAGAGCGATTGGTTGACTTTGCTGTCGTTTACCTGCTTTACTAATATCAGATTTAATGCTGTTCAATGTTTTTTTTTCCAATTAGGAATTGTAATTTGCCCTCAAATGCATGTCTAACTTTGCTTAAGGCTGACCGTAGCTCTTGAAAATAATCACAGTATAAATATTTGTAAATACCTCAATGTTTTATGCAGCACATTGTTTGTTCTCAGAACTAGTCTTGTAAGATTGGTATTGTTCCTACTTTCCTAAAAAGAAACTGAAGTGCAGAGAAATTTACCTAGGCACCCAGTAGAAGTTTATGTAATTTCTATCCCAATGTATTAATCATTTGAGCAAAGCAGTCATAGCATTAACACATCTGAAAACACATTGTGAAAATGAGACTGAATACACTAATTTGGAAGATACTCAAAATACCTGTACTCCATTTGTTAGGGAAACACCCCTATTTTTATCTATGTGGAGATAGTCATGTTTTTTTTTTAAAAAAAAAAAAAACTCTAAAGGCAGACAAAGCATACCTTAGAAGAAGCTTTTTATTTGCAGCTTTAAAAATGATTATTAGAAAATCATGCATAAATAAGATTATCTTGGGAATAAGGGTTTTTTCCATCACCTTTGATACTTTGTGTTCCTGATGGGTTGCAAAATGTAGTGCTTTTTATTCCTGGTTGTTGAATGTGACCCCTAGTGGTAAAAGTCAGACCCAAGCAGTCCCTGATTTGTCACATGAGTTTTTCAAGCTTGCGGAGGTGCTGAGTATTGTTGACCTGTCCCAAGGTGGGGATTCCCAAGGAGGGACCTTTTTGTTTTTCTGCAACCTGGGAGACAGTTTTAAATAATGTGACCCAACAGGTTTCCTTACTATCATATGTAGCTCTATATAGCTTAAACTAACAAATATTACAACCCAGGTGAAAAAGACACATACTTGGAAATCAGAAAATGTGAGCAGATGGTACAGAGAAAGATAGCAAAACTGATTTTTTGGTTTAGAAAGAACTTGCTGGGTTCTTGGACACCTAGATTTCATTCTCAAACATTTTAGTTAATCTTGACCATTTTTAAGATGTTAAAACCTTAGGGAGAAAAAAAAATCCCTTCATTTTTAATGTCATTGACCTTTTTTCCTTTTGAATGCAAAAGGCAAAAGAATGATTATGTCAACCAGTGCCTGTTTGGATTTTAACTTAGGATGTAGTTGCAGGGAATGATAGGATGGCTTCACTGTGGGCACCACCAGTGCTCACATGCACTCTTCCTGGGTGGGAAATGCACATCTTGGGCTGAACCTATTGCCTGAAGTGTCTGTGGGCTGGCAGCATGGAGATTTCAGGTAGTCCAACATTTTTGATTTAGCATCATGGGCAGGATATCCTGTGGCAGCTACTCTGACAAGTTCAACTAAAAACTTTTTTCAGCAAATTACCTGAGATCAACTACCCATAGCTCAGTCCTGTCAGATGAGAAACAGAGTCTTGAAAGGATCCTTGACGGGGAGAGGAGCAAGCACACTTCCGATGGATAGCTCTGATGTGAAATCTTGAGCTTGTATTTTGTTCCAACGCCAGGCTAGTCTTTTTTCCTTTTTTCCTCCTCTGGTGGTCAGCAACTGCCCCCATTCATCCCCCTCAGAACCTGGAGCTCACAGACTCTGGATCTTTCTGCACAGAGAAACTGTCAGGACTTTCATTCATAGTGATGTGAAAATTTGATTCTCAAAGTCTCTAAGTATTTTTTTTTTTGGTACAAATTTGCAACCTAATGAATCAAAGGATCTCACACTCAAATGTCTACCTAAAGGGGCCAGGCAGGTTTTTCTGATGAGTGGAGGGTGAATCCCAGGGTAGTGATAGGGGTCTCTAATAGCTTAGACCCTAGAATGCCTGTTCCTCACACTCAGTTCAGACAGTTTTATCAAGCAACACTTTTGGGTTCAACCCTGATGTTTCATTGTTAAAGGAAATCAGAAAATTAATTATGATGTGAAACTTCTCTAACTTTAAAGCATCTGTGAAAATCAAACAGATGCTTTTCTTCATCTTTTGATTGAACAGAGCCCATAGGACCTGACCTTACAACCTTGATTCCGGCCAAGCTGCCTTCATGGTGCACTGGGGGAAGACACCACCTTTGGCTCCCTTGGCATCACAGGGTCTCTGCTTCTCTGAATGGAGGCTAGGGGTGGAGTGTATCTCTTTGGAAAATGTGGGGTACCTTGGACTCTAAGCTCTGAAGGGAGTTCTCCCTCCCCGCAAAGAACTTTTAAACAGTACATAGTAAAACAAGGATAACAAATCCAACAAGGTTATGACTTTTCTGACAAACTACTTAGATATTTTTCAAAATGAAAATTCTTTTTTTTTTCTTTGAGACTAGGTCTCGCTATTTTTGCCCATGGAACCGCAGGCTCACGTTGCCTAGAATACTCAAGACTCAAGCAATCCTCAGCCTCAGCTTCCCAGGTAGCTGGGATTACAGGTGTGCGCCACCACGCCCAGCTGTTTTTTGGGACTAGTTCTCACTGTGCTGCCCTGAGAAGGACTTAAACTGCGATCCCTAGCCCCAGCCTCTTCATAGGCTGAAGCTTACAGGCACGAGCCACGGTTCCTGGCTCAAAATGAAAATTCTTTCAATAAATATCCCTTTGCAGTGTCCCAGGTATGTTTTGTGCCAGCTATGTGCCTAGCCTGCCTGTTGGGTAACCTGCTGCTGGGGAGGAGGATATCTGCACGTGCCACCCATGGCCAAAATTCCTGGCTCTCCCTTTCCACTGTTTGTTGGCAGTAACCAAGTAATATCTATAGGTGTGTAGGGCTGTTCATGTTCTGTTGTGTTCAGGGAGGAGTAGCTGGATTAGGAAAGGGGTGGAGGTTTAAAAGCACATTGCTTCCTCTGCTTGCCAGTGTATTTTGTCCTGGGTATAATTTAGTCAGGATACAAGGAGACTTAGCACTAGGTCAAGTACCATGCAAAAGGATGGTGCTTGGCAGGATATAGGACACCATGATAGGAGGTCCCTGTTTTTGGCACCATAATTTGGTAAGGAATTTATGATTCTTCTTAGCATCAGGAGCTAAAGCCATCACCAGAAACTACAGGAGATGGAATCATGTTTTTTTCCTCTGTGGTCTTGGTAATGATGTATTACAGAAGTAAACAGAATCACAGGTACTACAATATTTGCTTCAGATTACAAATAGGTTAAAAATTTAGGAAACTTGATCCTCTGCCCTTTGTTGTAATTGTTAAGATTATGAATTTTCCCAAGCCCCCCATGTAGAAGACTTCTGTTCCCTGAAATAGAGTCCCAGATTATTTTGGTAAGTCTTAGAAATTGATATCTGGCTTGTCTCTGAGGCTGTGAATGGGGAAGGGTGCCTGTAAAAATATTCTGAAAGTTATTCCTAGGCTGATTTTTAAATACTGAAAGCAAATGAGAGCTAGAGTAAGAAGGTTCACAAACAGGCTATGAGCAGGCAAAAAACTGATTTGGAACATTGTTCCTTTGTTATCAGGTCTCAGCTTCAGAATCCAGCACTATGACTGTAATGGATTCCCTCTGGATAAGTCACTTCGGTCAGCATAGAATGCTCATTTCTTATATCCTAGGGCTGCCTATAGATTACAAGTAGGGATTATTTTGCAAGAAAATTGATATTTTCAGGAAGTAAAGTAGATTAACGTATCACCAAATTCTTAAATGCAAACATTTGAAAATTACTTCATTTTAGAAGTGTCAGAAATAGGAATTGCATGCTCCTACAATCATTGAGTGAAACCCGAGAGGCTAGAGAGTGGGTGGTGTGACATCATGGGTAGAGGTCATGGCAATTCATCTATAGAAACATGACAGGGGGAGAGCAGAGGAGGGTAGTTACAACCTCTTGGAAATCTTAGCTCTGCTGCCCTGAAGGGCTCAGATCCAAGTCGCCAGGGCATCAGGGCAGGAAGATGGAGAGAAGGATGGGCGTCGCAAGAAAAAGGGAGACTACACAGAGCAGGACCAGGGAGTGCTGGGTGTCAGATAAAGAGCCACAAGGTTTTGTTTTGTTTTTTTCTTATTCACAAACATGATCGCTGACACCTCTTCCCCAGAGGAACTCATTATGAATGGTATCGTCTGCAGCGACATCTTCAGGCCATCTGTCAAATAACTGTTCTCAGAAGAACTTTTTCCTGAGGCGGAATTTCAGGAAAGTTGGGTTAAGGATGTGCACTGAGATTGGATGTTCAGCTGTGATTATAGGCCATCATTTACCAATGTTCCAGGGGAAGCCACCCCCGCTACCTGGAAGTATCCTTATTGCCCATCAGTTCAGTACATCATGCTTTTGACATAACTCCAGCCCACCCCTTTGCACTTTACCATTCCTCACCAGTGAAGGCTGTTTCAACATTATAGCTTCTCAATTTACTTATGCATTTATTGAACACTTACTGGAACTAGTCCTTGATATACTTTATCCTATTTAATCTTCTCAACTGTTCTGTTAGGTAGATAATCACTGTTTTAGAGGAATTTGAGGCTCAGAAAGATTGTCACTCAGTTTCAAGAAAGCTAAAGCCATAGATGCTTCAAAACCATCATCCTGGACTGCTCCCTACAATATTCCAATGTTTGAAATATTGCGTAAATTATTCTATTTCCTGTAGTTTTTTTTTAAACCTAGGTTTTTAATAGAGACATAATCTTCACATGTTTTAAAAATTCAAATAGTATAAAAGGGTTACAACTGAATCTCCTTCACTGATGTTTCTGACACATTTTCGTCAAGTCATTGCCTGTAACAGAATTACCAGGGAGAATTTATGTGGCCTCCAGGCAGCACTTCAAGTCCTGCTGAGTCCTCAGACTCCGCCTAGCCCAGCCACTCCTCAGTTCCATTTTCCCAGCACCAACACCTGAACCCCAACTGCTCTAGCCTGCACTCCTCCCTCTCCTCCCTCACTGTGCAAGGATCAGCTTCTTATTGTTTCCTGCCAGAGCCCCACCCTTTTCAAAAGTCTTTCCCTGTCTTCCCTGTGCTCCTGAATCCTCTAGTTCTAGGATCTGTTTTGTGCATGGACTGTTGGGCACTCACTGCTTCCTAACTGCTCATATTCCCCTTTGATTCTACTTAGACACTTAAGGCTGTGGGGTCGGATGGGATGGGAGCTGTGGGGCGGGAGGAAAATGCTTTTCTCTGGCATCTCCTGTGATCAGTTGGTTGGTGAAAGCGAGTGTCCTCTTCAGGCCAGTCATAATTGTTCTTTGATTTTTCCCCTTTGTGTATACTTTATTCCTCATCCATTCAACTTCTCTTTCTTGAAATTATCTCAGTGATTTATGAGCCAGCTTCTGCCTTGGAGAGAGTAAGGCATTGTCATTCCCATTTTATGAGGGAAGGAGGTGCTGTGGAATAAAGGCTATCAGGAAGAAGGAGAAGAAACTAGGATGGCCATAGAATCCAGCCCCTGGGGAATTCAGCTTGGAGTGAGTATGTATGAACAGATTACAAACAGTTGAGAGAGTGTTCCCCTTTTCTCCTTTCCTCTTCTGCCTGAGAGTAACCACCAGATGGGAACCAGGATAAGCCGGAAGAGTCTTTCACCTCGGAAGATTCTTTTACCTCAAAATCTTTAGTTACAGGATAGATGAGGCCCTGCAGGCTTGCTTATGGCTTAGTTCAGCTTCCCAAGGTAAGAGAACAAAAGGACATTAAAGCAGAAATTCAAGTTTAAAAAACTAGCTGAGTATTTGCCTAGAGTATCCCCTGTGTCAGCACTCTTCAGGGGAATATAGGGAAAGGGAAGGAGGCTGTTGGAATCAATATGATGATTTAGAGGCCTCCAGATCTTTGTAGCATCATCAAAACAACCATCACTGGCGACAGTGTCTGCAGGACCAGTGCAGTTATAGCTGGTAATGCTCAGTAGTTCTTTCAGAGTGATCGTTGATATCCTTCTTAAGTAGTACCAGCAGCATTTCCAACACAAAATATCATGCCTCAAGAGCCTGACCTAGTTTTAACAAAGCTAACATAAATTAACCCAATTAGTATTTAAAATGGAAAACCCATTGGTGTACCAAGAACATTTGAAGGCAGTCTGACTCAGATAACATGATTTGAAGGCACTCTGACTCAGATAACATGTAGAAAAATCCATTCCCAATAAGCTTCCCTAAAGAGGAAATCCTAGAGAGGAAATGAGATGATCCAGGGTGGGCTCTCCATCTCTGACTCTGAGCTCAGAGAACTTAAGTCAAGCAGATGCTACAAAGGCATGCACACTGTTTTATGAACAAATGCATGGGGTGGGGGGTGGCATCTTTTGCAGGGCAGCCTTGCAACAACACTGTTAAAGGTTTACCAGCTCACTTCACATCTTTATTCTCACTTCAGTTCTAGCAATTTGTCAGGCCAGTCTGGTGATTCATAGCAGCAGCAGCAACCCTTGAAAATTAATGTACAAGTATATGGGAGGGTTGCTGTTGGGGAGGATGTTGAACTGAGGCTAAAAATAGGTGGGGGTTCCTGGGGCAGCCTTCTTTGTGGCCACAGGCACCACAAAAGGAAAACTCACTGGGGAAATCTGCCCACAAGAGAGGACAAAAGCCCCCACCTCTGTCACCCCTTTTGCCCTGCAGAGTAAGCTCAAGGTGACAGTGACTTTGGTGCTTTCAAAATGTCAAAGCTCCTACAGACCATCTCTCACTTCTTCCCACCCCCACACCTCTCTGAGACTTTCCCTCTGGGTAACTTCACTTTCTTAGTTCCTGCTGCAGGATCAAGTACAGATGTCTGTCCCTGAATGCCTGTAGCTATATTTTGTCAAGAGAACCATTTGTGCCAGCCACTGTGCTGGGTACTGGAGGTAAAAAAGATAGTAATAATTAAAAGGGGTAGAAGGGCTTTTGTAGGCCAGTGGGAAGATGATCAGATGAAGGAGTGATTCTAGTCCGGAGTGATAATGGCTATGCTTGTGATAAAGGCAGAGGTGCGGGGGTGGTGAAGAATTCACCAGATGCAGAACTGAGAACAGAAAAGGTGGATTTAGCCGGGCATGGTGGCATGTGCCTGTAAGCTTCAGCCTATGAAGCGGCCGGGGCTAGGGATCACGGTTCGAGTTCCACCTGGGGCCCGTAGCAAGACCTAGTTCCAAAAAATAGCTGGGCGTGGTGGCACACACCTGTAATCCCAGCTACCTGAGAAGCTGAGGCTGGGGCTTGCTTGAGTCTGTGGTACCCCGGGCAACAGGAGCTTGCGGTTCCACGGGCAAAAATAGTGAGACCTAGTCTCAAAAAAAAAAAAAAAAAAGAAAGAAAGAAAAGGTGGATTTATTGAAATACCCTGCAAAGGAACAGGAGACAAGTAGGGAGAGGCTCAGAGGGGCTAGAGGTCCCTTTTAGACTCCAGGCCTCAGGTATCTGCTAGGATATCTGGCCTTGGACCATCCTGATTTGGGACCTGGACCATCAGCTTAACAGCCAATTCCCATGGCAGTCCCATCACTCCCATGTGCTCCCCTTAGCCACTCAAGCCTCCTAAACTTGCCTGATGGGCAAGGAATGGGGGTGTAGATTTAACATCAGTAGTGATACCATGGACATTTGGGAGCATGGCTAGGGGAAGCTAGGTTAGAGAAGGTAGTTTATAGACGAGTCAGTCAAAAAGGCGAAATGGCACTCAGGTTTGAAGTAAGCAGTGCTGAGTTAGGCAGGAAAGAACTGGTGCATGGTCTGTGACCAAGCTGAGAAGCTGGAACAGCACCCTGACAGCCACAGAGAGACACTAAGGGACTTTACACGATGTGTGTGTGGGAAGATGGGGTGGCAAGTAGGCTGCCATGGGGTAAACCAGTTAAAGGTGAACTGGAGGGAGAAGAGAGATGCTAAGGGGACATTCAAGAACAAGGATCTGCAGGGGTTGGTGACTGTCTAGAGGGGGTGAAGGTGGGGTGGGGAACAGCTTTTTTTTTTTTTTTTTTTAAAGACTAGGTCTTGCTATGTTGCCCGGGGTAGTCCTGAACCCAGGGACTCAATAGCCTTCCAAGGCTGGGATTATAGGGACACGCTACCAGGCCCAGCTTTTTTTTTTTTTTTTTTTTGAGACTAGGTTTCACTATGTTGTCTGGGGTAGTCTCGAACCCATGGGATCAAGCTAAGAAGTCTAGCCTCAGCCTCCTGAGGCTGGGATTAAAAGCATGCACCACCCCACCCAGCTAAGGGGGAGGCTATTTCTGACCTGGGGTCCTTACAGGGGAAAATGGAGGAAGAGCAGCTGGGGGGGAAATGAGGTGGTCTGATTTGAAATGTTAATTTGAGGAGCTTGGTGGATACAGACAGGTGGTTTTTTTTTTTAATTTATAATTTATTTTTATTATTTAAATCACAACTTCGGTAAATGGTTTTTGGGGTGCCTCCCCCTCCCTCTGACGCCCTCTCCATTTACTCTAACCCCTCTCTTTGTTGTTTGCTTGTCTGTGTTAAGTCCATTAGTCTCTTTCTTTCCTGTGGCAGTGTTCTTTCACTGGGTGAGGGGCTGTGTTGTTGGAAGTAGGTGAACTGTGCTGGTAGGTTTTCAGTGTTAACCTTACGTTGGGCAGCTAGTCTATATTTATTTGTGGTTGTCCGTGTTTTCTTGTTGCCTGCTGTCATCTCCACTCCCTTCTCTGTTGTTCTGCTGTTTTGCCTTACCGTTCCGGCATCAGGTTTAGGGGGTCTCACCCCCAGCCAGTGACAGACTCATGATTTTATGTGGAGAGTTAAATGAACTATAGGGCAGTGTTTGCACGATGTAGCTGAAGTCAGGGTGAGGACAAAGCTGCATGGAATTGTATGCAGAGCTCTGAGCACCAAGATGATCACCAGCTTGTGCTTGTGCAGGGTGAGCTGAGGCTGAGAATTCAGCAAAGGAAGCTGAGAAAGAACATGGGAGGGAACCCAGAAGAGAGCTGGCCAAGAAGCTGAAAGATGATGGTCACTGTGCAAAGTGTCAGATGTGACAATATTACACAATTAGCAGTAAAGCCCACTCAGTCAGACTAACTTTAAAAGCAAGACCAGGCTGAAAGGAGAAGTTTTAGATAATAATGTTTAATTACTTCCAAACATACAATTACAAGGTTAAACAGGTTAAGTCAGAGCTGTGATGGAAAGGTTTACTACTCGTACGTTAAAAGCACATATTAAATATTTGTCATCTTTCTTTTTCTTTTTTTTTTGAGACTAGGTCTCACTATTTTTGCCCATGGAACCACAGGCTCACGTTGCCCAGGGTACCACAGACTCAAGCAATCCCCAGCCTCAGCTTCCCAGGTTGCTGGGATTACAGGCACGTGCCACCACGCCCAGCTATTTTTTGGGACTAGGTCTCGCTGTGTTGCCCTGAGCAGGAGTCGAACCATGATCCCCAGCCCCAGCTGCTTCATAGACTGAAGCTTACAGGCACGAGCCACCATGCCTGGCTTCATCTTTCATTTTGATAACAAAAAGTAGCAGTAGAAGAAATTAAGGAATGTACTTAAGGTCACATAATTAAATAGATAAGGACTGAAATTCAGATCTGTAGATTTTTTCCCCCTCTTAGTCTGTCTACTATTACAATGACAATTATATGACCTATTACTGAAAAAGAACAAAAAGAAAGTGAGATAACATGTTGGACTTTGAAAATGAACATTGACGATTACAAACTTTCAAATAGAGAATAAACCTTGAATTCCTTATCTTTTACTATTCGCCCAAGGCTTTTGTTGGCCTTCTTTTGTTGTTGTTGTGAACATTGCACTATAACAGTATAGGTTATATTAGATTTCACATGTGCATCTTTAAAAATCAACCTGTATACCATTACATTCACTACTGTCAAATTTTATTCTTCACCATATACTCAATCCCTTTTACACAATTTACCCACACCCTTTTCCCACAGTTTTTTCCTTTATATTAGTGGTTGATTCTCAAACTTCAGCTTATAGTAGAGATACCTGGAGAACTTGTTAAAACAGTATTAATGTTGTTCAAGGAAGATGGAAAATCTTTAACCCGAATATCTTTTTATTTGAAATCTTATGAGTATACAAATAAATGTATTTCTCTTAAAACAACAACAACAACAACAACGAACCCAAAACAACCAACCAGAGTGTTGAGCCCTACCCCCTAGATTTAAATTCAGCAGGTCTGGGGTGGGTCTCAGGAATGCATTCCATACAAGTTCAGCTTCTCAATTGCTTCTGGCTTGGGACCACACTTGGAGAGTCATTATTTGGTATGCATCTTATGATTAGCAGTGAAACATACTCCATGAAAGAAAGCAGTTAGGTCTCCCCAGCTGCGTGATCGTTCTCAAGAAACCCTCTTTATAACGATAGTTTGCTGAGGAAGAATATTTTCTGTGTATGAATCCATGTTCTTGTCCTTAGGTGGCCCTTGATTTTACTCATTCACAATTGTTTTTAGCACTGGCACTATTTTAGATATCATACTTTTATTTTTTAAATGAGGTATGATTTTCTTATTGCCTTGTTAGTTTTTAGACAATATAGGATTTGTGGTGACCATAGCTCTCCTAACACCAAAGTGCCCATAGTTCTTTACCATAGCCCATTTGCTCCCGATCTACTCCCCAAAAATCCTGCTTTTAGAGCCGGTCAAAACCTCTGCCCTCAGGGAACTTACTTTGTGCAGGAGACAAATACCCTTGATAAATATATGTAAATGTGTTAAGGAGAAAAAAGCACCAGGTAAGAGGGATAGAGATGTCAGAACTAGAGCACATTTGAAGATTTAATAGGGTAGTGGAAGACTGGAGAATACCATTAAAGGGAATAGCTGAATGAGCTGTGGGGATATCTGGAGAGAAGGTCTGGATAGCACTCAGTGAGTGCAAAAGTCTTGAGGTGGGAACTCTGAGCAATGTCAGGGAGTCAGTGTGAGTGAAGTAGGATGAGTCAGGGAAGGAGTAATAGGAAATGAACTCAGATAGATGAAAGATAGCTTAGGGATTGATTTTTGACAACATTTAGGAAATTCTTCTGCAGCATGTCATTCATTCCCTTTCTCTCTTTTTAAAATATTTTTATTTTGTAATTATTGTACATCGATCATGTTTACATGATTGTATTGTACCCCTTATTCCCCATCACACCCCCTCCCCCATTCCCTTCCTTCCTACTTCTGGTCATTCCAACTCCTCTCCCTGTAAGCTGTTGGTCTGTGTTTGGCCCACGGGACTTTTCCTTTTTTTTGATTTCAAACTATGTCCTTATGTCCTCCCCCCCACTCCCTTGGTGTGAACTTGCTCTCCTGGACAGCAACAGATGAGGCTGCTCATCCCCAGAAATAGCTGAGGCAGATAGTCAGGCTGAGCATGTCAGGAACTTGTAGGGCAGATGTGGTGCACTTTTCTGGGATCATTTCTGGTGCCTGTCACCTGTTGCTGGTTCTGTGTCTTCTGGGATTGGGAATGTAACTCTCGAGGGAAAGCAGTGAGGTCTTCGCTGCTGAGGCAGACTTCCCCAGGTGGTTCGTCAAGCTCCCCTCCTCTCTCTTGTCAGCAGTTCTGCCAAGGGGTCACAACCACTCCTGGTGACTTTCTTCCCTCATTGGTTAGCAAAGGAGGGAGCCTCTTAAATGCTGCATGTTGCTGTGGACCCGGGGTTTGAGTCCCCAGTGCCAGAGATGAATGTAGGCAGGGATCTGTGACAGGTCACCTGAGTCTGTGCTGTCACCTTTCCGTCTTATTGGTTCCCAACACCGTGCTTGTCCCACCCAGGTTGTGAGTGCATCCAGGGCCATTATTGTTCTCCTTTGTATTATAACTGCTGGATTATATTATATAATATAACATTATATTATATAATATAATCCAGCAGTTATAATACAAATTATAATATTATAATTTATAATTATATAATTATATAATTTATATAATTATAATATTATAATAATATTATAATGTTATAACTGCTGGATTATAATATTATATAATATAATGTTATATTATATAATATAATCCAGCAGTTATAATATTATAATATTATATTATATAATATAATGTTATATAATCCAGCAGTTATAATACAGTTTATATTATTTAAGTTATTATATAAGTTATAATAATGTTATATAATATTATAACTGCTGGAGAGACTGGATTCTTCATCCCTAGTGTAGGTCTATTGAGGCTGGAGTAAACCCAAGGGAGACCTCCCACCCTTGCCCTGAGCCCTCGCCCTGCAGAGGTGATTCCCTTTCTCTTGTACTAAAATGTACTACTGACTTTTGAGGGAACATTGAGTCCCAATGTAGCTCTCCCAGGATTGAAGGCTTATTATGTCATTCTACGAAGTGGCTAATGGGTCTGCTCAGCTTCTTGTTCTCCCAAAATAATGAGGGAGAGGGGGAGAAAAGAGGAGAGGGAGAGCATGCGCAAGAAGAGAGCGCGCTTGCGCAAGCAGTTTTTATGTATATATGTACAGCTCCATTCATCTCTCCCAAGGCACATCCCCACACCCTACCCCCACCTCTTCAACCTCTTTATTAAATTCCAACAGGATTGCCCTGGCAACTTTGTCACATTTTTTCTGTATTACAAATTACATTGTCTGCACTTCTGGGAAAAATCAGCCCCACCCATATGAGTCCTGGGTGGTGGCTCAGACTTTCAGTTTGTCAGGCTACATACATTCTTTTTATGGGCAAGTATTCTGTGTTCTGGTCCACCCCACAACCACCTGTACTAGAGGTGGGGACATAGAGGGGTTCTTTATTGTATAAAGAACAGACTAAAATGTTTGTCTTTGGAGATTACTGCGTTTATGTTCAAACACAAAGGAATCTTAAAAGTATGAGTTACCAGTCAAAGTAAAATTCTAGGTTGGATGGATAATTGTTCTAAGAAAGTTTAACATTTTCTTGTGTTGTTGCATAAACAACATTATGTGCTCAAGAACTGATCAATGGCACAGTAAAGTCTTGCCAAGTTTTGCACCTAATTCTTAAAATATTGGGCAAAACTGATGCAGTCCTGGACTCTTAAGAGAGTGTTCTAAAAAACTGTCCTACATCTCTGGTGAGTGCAGGGAGACTTATTCCCTGTATTCTTATTTTCACAATGATATAAAAGACATCTATTGTAGCAGAAAAAAGGGAATGCTAAACATGCTTCATAAATGCATTTTGAGTCATTTCCTTGAACAGATTACAGTTTTGAAACCATGTAGGCAAATTATTATATAATGATGAAAATGAAATGATAAAGGGTAGGTTCCAGAACACATGAAGTTTGTATTGATGATTTTTTCTTTTATTACTTTAACTGGCCCATAGGGTAGAGGCTTTTTTTTTTTTTTTTTTTTTTTTTTTTTTTTTTTTTTTTTTTTTTTTGAGACTAGGTCTCGCTATTTTGCCGGTGGAACCGCAGGCTCTTATTGCCCGGGGTACCACAGACTCAAGCACTCCCCAACCTTAGCTTCCCAGGGAGCTGGGATTACAGGTGCGTGCCACCACGCCCAGCTATTTTTTGGGTTCTAAGT